>JANVCL010000005.1:7479447-7490605 GCA_026546855.1 Erythroxylum incrassatum | reverse complement strand
TTTTGACGTTATAAGTTAACGTTAGGCAAGTTTATTTAACATTATAAGTTAAGTTAATGTTATAAGTTAACATTTTATGTTTATAAATAGTCTTGAAATATTTAAGTGTATTTTTATCTTCTAATTTCTTTATTTTTATCAATATATAAATTTAAAGTATTCCAACTCAAAAATTAACAGCAAAAAATTTTATGATTCTGTCTTCTAATTCTGAGTATAATTTAAAAGTAAAGTTTCTGATTTTTAATATATATTTTTCTTTGTTTTTTTATTTTTAATATTAGATATTAAATTTTGCTATTTTTTCCTCTATCTCAAATATAATATCATTTATATATCTTTGTGATATATTGTGAAGTTGTTGGAATTTGATTGTACCTGCATATTTTTTCCAATTCTAAACATATAAAATTAAGTATATTGTCAATTTATTAGAGTCATTTTTTTTATTTTGCCTAGGATCTATAAAATGATAAGAACAGTCCTGAATAGGCAGGGGATCCTCTGTCCCCCTTACCCTGGCCCTGCTCTAGCTGCTAACCATCAGGCCATCCACTCATGTGGGTCCCTCTGGCCCCCCTTGAATAAGATAATGGTCCTCTGCTCCCCCTAATAATATTAAACAGAAGATCTGGATTCACTTCCTGAAATCTAAATTTATAAAGAGCTCATTTATTAAAAGTTAAAAATTAAAAAGTTAATTTATTAAAAGAGATGAAAATTAAAAAGTTAATAAATCTATTTATTAAAAGAGGTAAAAATTGAAAAGTCAATAAATCTGCTTCAATTTGTTTATATATACCAAAAGGATTCTTGACACATTACTTTGTAGAAATTTTTAAAAAATTTAAACTTTTAAAATATAAAGATAAGACCTCATCTACAATGAACTAAATCGTAGTGGGCCTCACAAGTAATTATATTAGAATGGATAAACATTAATCTAAAAGTATATAATCAAAAGTTGAAAAAAAGATAATTATTATGGCAATTGGTAATTTGATATTTTTCTTAAAAGAAAGTATACATTTAGGCATATCATATATTTATTTGCTATATATAATGGTTTATCTCTCTTTTATTGTGGATATTACTATTGTTTCGTTGAAGAATAAATTTAAACAATTATCGATATTCGAAAGTATTTTTGAATTCTTATTTGATTCAAAGAAGTTGAGATCGTTGAATAATAATGAACTAAGAGAATTTTGCACTAATTTTACACTACTTTTTCTCATAATAATGTGTCGGATGTGGAATTAGATGATATTTTTCTGAATTAAAAGTGTTACAAATGACTTTGTCAAATAAGTTAATGTTATATGTTGAAATTCTTGAATTTATTAAAGTTGCAAATTATTATCCAAATGTTTCAATTGTTTATCAAATTCTAACAAGTGTACCTGTGACTATAATATCAGTTGAGAAAAAATTTTTAAAGTTAAAATTATCGAAAACTTACTTGAGGTTATCATTGTCACAAAAAAGGTTAAATGATTTAGTTACTTTAAGTATCGAGAAAGATATATTAGACAATATTAATCGTGATACTATTATTAATGATTTTACATATAGAAGTATATGAAGAAATTGTTTTTATGATCGTCTGTTAGCTTATTAGTGCAATTCTATTATTGTTTTCTAAATTAATATTATTGTTCAGTTGTTGTTACCACTATTTTTTCTTTGTTGCTATTATTTTTTGTGATTTTATTGTTATTGACAATTTATAAGATGTTAATTGTTATTATAATCACTTAATATTTTATTAAGTATACAAACTTATGACTTGGGTCTCTTATATATAGATATTAAATTATAATAATAATAAATGATTTTAAAATTTACATATTTATATATTGCAGGTACATTAAATCCGACTTTTTTATTTTGCTTTTGACGAGGCATCTTCTTCAGCTCTATATTAACTTATAGTCCTTTCTATCCAATCAAAAAAAAAAATCATTTTTCTCTTCTTAGATAGGATCAATTCCATTGCAGTTGGTGAATATCAGCAACGACATGTTAACAATGAAGGGTCATTTTCATGATTATTAAGGATCAAACTGATAAGCCTAAAAGAGGAGCCAAATGACTGATGATGACGGAAAGAAATTTTGTTTGTATTCTGTTTGTTTCACTCTTAGCATTTCTTAAAGGATATGGTAGGTGGCATGCACAAACATTCATCTTTTCCCAGAATACTACATAGCTTCAGCCTGTTAGCTTTTTACGTTGAGGCATAAGCTAAAGCACTGTTTATGGTTTGGACGTTTGGAATCCACAACAAAAGTTGGGACACCATGCTCAAAAAGACGAGGGACAGGACACACAAAGACAGGAACTAACAAACTTTCGTGGTTGTTGGGTAGTTTTTTGCGGCGTAAAGCCACTTTGCGTGCCTTGTTCTTCTCATTTCTTTATCAGAAACTAGCTTATATAGGATATAGGGAGAGCCACTACATCGATCACTTTACTTCGTTCATATACGTCAGGCGATTTCTTTATCTGAAAAGGCTTGACTTTTGCCATGTGAATTAGAACAGAAACTTTAATTGTCATCAGACGTATGGGGCCGGGGTTTATCTGCCGTCCTGACATTATTGATCTGTCAATGTCTCTGCCACCTTTTGACACGTATAATAAACTGAGAGCATCATTACTACACAACATTTGGACACCTCAACTTAGTTTATATACCCACCACACGTTGTTAAACAATTTTTATACTGATAATGCCATAGAGTTTGGACATTTTAGCATGAGATAAATCAGAATGCTCAAAACTTGTACCTGAAACTTACAGCCACGTGGTTAGACCTTCGCTTGGAAAGCTACACTTCCCCTTCTTCCCTTTCTCCTCCAATTCTTCCCAGGTGTTTCCTTTTTTCTAAGCTTTCTAATTCTTGACAAGAACTAAAACTTCTTTTTCTTCTTATTCGAACTTAAGGATTCTTATTCAATTGTTAATTAACATTAAGAAAATCCAATAACTATAATTTTTTAATCATATTCCTACAATAAGTATTTTGGAAATCAGCAACTGGAGAAATATTCGTTTCCTCTGCTACTAAGTCGACCCATTCGTAGTGATTCCCAGATGTAACTTTTAGTTGTCACCAACAACCCCTTTATGTAATGGTTATAGGGTCCATATAAAACTGGATAAATGTGTTGTTCAACCTTCGACGCTTGATATCAAACAGAACCAAGTGAAATAACAAACTAAAGTATCAAGTTGTTGCTGTCACGTTTTGCATCAAGCATCGAGAAAATAGGTGAAAACTAATAGTAGGTTAGGACAATAAGGTTCCCCTAAACATTGTTTTCGGGCGCTTTCAACAGTTGCAATATTTGACCACCTTATACCAAGAACATGGATCCAACTTTGGAAAGTGACAAGCTGTTATAACTAATTATAAAAAGGACAAACTTTATCATACTATGACTTCAAGTAGTCTATTGACCAATAATTTCCTTTAAATCATAACCTGTCTCCTGCACAAGGGCAGATAAATTAATCACAGATAAAAGTAAAGCAATGGCATCATCAAGCACATTGCAAAAGTTAATGCCGCCCTTGAAAAAGTATGGGTGAAACGTGCATAAGAACCATGATTAAGTGGAGATCTTCAAAACCAAGGTCCAAGAAGTGATACTCATGCAAAGGGTAGCAAAGAAATCATTTTGTATGAAATTTTGTATAAGGAGAGAAACCTAGGAATAAAATCTACTTTCTTGGAAACTCGAACATGCAAATTCATGCTTCAGGCTGCATTTTCTCGCATTCTTCACGAATTGACTGGAAAAGAACTGTAGAAAGATAACGTTCACCAAAGCTTGGAAACACAACCTGAGTACATCCAAACCTCAAATTAGGTAAGATAAAAGAAATTGACAATATCAGCAGTGCTGTATTTAGAAACGTAATATCCACAATAAACTGTTTCAAGTGCCAACTGGCACACAAAGAATAACCAATGTTTAGACATGGTTGTTCAGATTGCAAATTCACTATTTAGACAGAAAAGCAATTAGCTTTAACCTGCCGGAGCCAAAAAGTTCAAGATGGCCATAATAAATGCTTTTGTAAACCAAAATAATGTTTCTGTAGGATGGTCCCTGTCCTAATAACACTTTATTCCCCAAAGAAGGAATTTTTATTCAGCATGCCACAAGTTGATGGCTTCCTATCTGACACCAACAACAAGTTAATACCAGTTGACTTTGAACAAATTTCTTTTGGATTGCCTCTGTTTATGGTTCTCTATGATTAGCGTTCCAGATATTTAGAGCAATCCCAGGGGTTGAACTCTGAAGGTCATTGCAGAATGTGCCAACCAACCAAAACCATGCCTTCAAGAGGCCCAACTTTAACTTTATCATTTTAACCCAAAATAATCAGGGGCTTTCAGAGACGTTGATGTAACGTTTAACCAATTCAAATTAGTGGTAAATTCCCAAAAACATCTTTGGCAAATAGTGGAAGTCAGGCATCAAGAACACGTCAATGTATTGCAATTAAACATTGACTAGTAACTTCCCCCTGCGCTTAAGTTAAACTAGTAACATCACTTGTCATTTCCTTTTTGACCGGAACCTTTAGTATCCTAGATAGACATTTTTATTGTCTGATGAGATTAAGAAAAATAATCATGCCACAAACCATTGATTTTCAAAGCAATGACTAAATCCAGAACTGATGAAGTCCATATTGTAAAGACTTTCTGCAAAGAACTTACTGCAATCAATTTCCCTGCATTCTCTGGCCTCTTTCCAACCTTAACTGCAGCAGCTGCTGCGGCTCCAGAAGAAATGCCAACCTGGCAACGATTCATTTAGAAGAACATAAGTTTAAGGAGGAAAAGGAGGAATTAATATAAATGCATAAATACAGGGACATTTAGGTCGGAATCTAAGGGACGATAACAGCAAAACAAAGGATCTTAACAAGCACGAAAAGCACAAGCATGATAGGTTTAGAACAAATGATATTATATCATAAAAGATGTTCAAAACAAACCATTGTTACTCCTAGCATCACATCATCATGAATAGACAGCATAACACTGTCCACTCTCTCTTACTAGCAAGGATCTCAGGCTTAAATCACATAAATAAAAAAGGGACAAGTAAGATGTATTTCTCATTTACATACATTTAGCTCCTTAATCTAAAATGAAAAATAGTGATGCAGCACATTGCAAATAACATCTAGAAAAACAAAAGCTATATAATTTCAAATACCTAAGTCAAAGATACAATGACACCAAAAGCTAAATTATTTCAAATATCTAATCCAAAGACACAATGACATAGTGCACATGATTTGCCTTTGCCCCCCTCTCGCATTTCAGTTTAAGATCTGTTGAGTTTTTGGCATCTATAACAAATGCAGAAAAGACTTGGAGAAAATTTTAATTACGGTTGCATGTCAAACTTCTCAAAAATTAAATTCAAAGAACTAACCAATAAGCCTTCCTGGAGGGCTAATTGCTTTGCCGTTTCAATGGCTTCATCGCTGGAAATCTGTTAGTCATACAGGAATAAGCAATACATGGTAAATGTGACAATTTAAGGGAACACTTTAATCAAACATGTAACAAGCACAAAATTGCAAGAAGCGAAAGTAACAACTAAATGATAGGCATAGAACTTGTTATGAAGGGCATGTATTTGCTCTCTATGTATAGAATGGAAGTTTTACAACCACATACATGTCAAATTGACACATAAGTGATTAGACTAAGCAATGTCACATGAAATTCTATGTAGTAAGAAACAAGTAAATGATGCTTGCATCTGTTACCAAACGTACAATATTATGTTATCATGCAGAATAGCATTACCATGATCTTTTTTAACAGTAATTTAGGGAAAAGGCAGAAACATTTTAGCCACCAACTTAAAATTCATGCATGCAAAACAAAGCAAACATGAAAGCAAAAATCATCAACTTTGAAGGTTAAAAAACAAAGAAACAGAAATGTTGACGATGTCCCAATAACTGTGCCTGTCCTCATTTAAGGAAATTATGAACCCTTATCAAGAGAAAAAAGATCAATAAAGACTAGAAAAAGATGGATGAACAGGATAGTAGGACCCCACATCTACGACTTCATCAACTACATCCTGATCCAAATTTTTGGGCACAAAACCAGCTCCAATGCCTTGAATCTTGTGAGGACCTGTATTTGCAAGCTTAAAGTTAGGTGTAGATATTGCTTAAAGGATTGAAAACCGCACAGTGAAGTATTTTGTGAGTGATAGTGACAGAAAATTAAAGTATACCAGGTTTTCCCCCCAGAAGAATATTGCTTTCACGAGGTTCTATACCAATGACCTGACACATTCAATTGTAGAAGTTAAGATTAACAGCAAGAGGAAATATAGAACAACGTATGCAAATGGTTAAGCATGAGTGTCACAAATTGTTCACCATGAGTATCACAAATTGTTCAATTGTTTTCCACACGTTATAAATATGTTGAAATCCTCCTATTTTATGCTTGATCAATTGCTAAAATTGAAAAAATCTGGAACATGAATTCTCATGTTTTTGCAATTTAAGGTGGGAAACAAGTACCTTTATTTTGGGATTCTTCTCCTTAAGGAACCGGCCAACTCCAGAAATTGTTCCTCCAGTTCCAATACCTGCAATAAAGATATCAACCTTGCCCCTTGTATCCTCCCAGATTTCTGGACCAGTTGTCTCATAGTGTATCTGCATTGAAATATATAATCAAGTTTTTCCCAATTGATGTGGATACAACCTTAAGGACTAAAATTATAATAACCACATAGATGTGCAATAAACTCAATGGAAAAGAAATCCTTATTGGGTCATGAGCATGGCCACTTGTGTCATATCAAATAATGACTCCAGAAAATTTGATTCTTACAACTAACATGAGCAGGAAATGTAAGTCAAATTTCAGCTAATATTCTGAACATGTTGCCTGAGCATTAAAACTTATCCCACCCATATGAACTTTGCTACAGAAATTTAAATTTAGTCAGATAAGCAAGAAAAGAATAGCAACTACTAACCTTAGGATTTGCAGGATTATCAAACTGTTGAAGCATATAGGCATTGGGCGTGCTCTTCAAAATTTCTTCAGCATTCTGAAGTGCGCCTTTCATGCCCTTTGCTGCGTCAGTTAAAACAAGGTCAGCTCCAAAAGCTTTTAGAAGAACTCTCCTTTCCAAACTCATAGATGCTGGCATTGTCAAGATGAGTCTATATCCTTTTGAAGCAGCTATGAATGCAAGGCCAATGCCTGTGTTTCCACTTGTTGGTTCCACAAGGACACTCTAGAGATAAAAATAAGCTCATCAAATGATAAAATTGGACAAGCTATCCAAATATTGCTCAATATAATTTCTTTTGCAACAGAAACATGCAGTAACATTAGCATGAACAATCCAAATGGTATACAAAAAATGACCAAAAGAAGCTACAAACATGCTCAGATTTAAGACATCGTAATCAATCGATTGGGAGAATTATGTTCCTAAAGTCAGTAGTAGTCAAATGATGAAGCAATGCATAAGCAAAACAAAGAAAGGAAGGGAACAGGAGCCATTTCTATTATCACAGCCCATGGTGCAACACAAATATAATTCTATGTTGTCAGATAGCCAAAACTGCTTAAATGAGTATATTGCAAGTTGTATACGAGAAAACTAATGCAAGCACACGGTTTACAAGATGCTCATCCATTGCAGTCTTAGTGATAATGCACATGTGCTGTCCAAACATGGATTGATTTCCATCAGAAGTAAGCCAACACTTCCAAGCATTGATCTAGCTATATGCTGCAGTCGAAGCCAGCTAGAAAGAATGCATGCCTATAAAACTTGTATGCAATATTTGTCTGTATCGCCTTTTTAACTAAATTTTCAATCTATTATTGATGAAGAGGATAGGAAGTTTTACATAGATGCACAATATCAGGGTATTGAAATATCAAAACAAAAAACCAATCAGCCAAGATGAAAGATACATCAATTACTAATTTAATACAGATGCAGCAGATTGTATTACCTTTCCTGGTGTTATAAGTCCCTTTTGCTCGGCATCAGAAATCATACTATAACCTATCCTGAAACCAAACATCAGAAAAAGTAACAAGGGAGGAAAAGACCAAAAACATCACAATAGTCTATTGCCCATGACATACTAAGATCCAAATTAGAATCGCAAAATACACACTACCCAAAAACCTTCTAAACCTCAATTACACAATATAACTGTCAATGTTATGGATAAAGTTCCAATTATCTGGCAGTTGTTTTCTAATAGACGAGGGAATTAAAGAAACATCCATAGAAAGATTCTCACTTTTCAATCCAAGACCAGGCATCCAGTTATATGTGCACTTTACGTGTTGTTGAAGGGTGTCTTAAAGTAGTAATCTAATCAGTCTAACCTGTCTTTGACACTGCAACATGGTTCCATGATCTCAAGCTTGGCAGCAATATTTGCAACAGAACCCTTGACAATATTGTTAAGGTATACCATAGGCGTTTTCCCTATAAGCTGTGTCAGAAAGCAATCAATATATAAGATACCTTACGAAAGTTAGTTAAAGCCTGAACATGACACAAGTTGTATCAAAGTCACACTCACACGTATAGTTCTTATACACAAAAGAGTGGACTTTTAAGGGGGGAAAGGAAAGAAAGAACTCTTCTACAAAGATCTCAAACTTCAATGCACAACCAAGTAAGCATCTCAAAACAATGAAAACCGATTGACCCACCCTCCATCCCAACGAAAAGGAAAAAAGAAACTAATATTATCCCTGATTATCCCAAGAGATAAAACAAACCCACTTCAAAATTAACTTATTGAATCAAAATAACCCTATCAACAGGTTTTAGCCATTTAAAACACCAAAGCGAAATAAAAATTCAAACTTGCTCATCTAATTCCAAAACCCAACAGAGACAATTGCCAATTCATACAGAAACAAAATCGTAAGGAACCAAACCTGAGAGACATTCTCGGCAATGTTAGGCCCCTCAACCTCAGTATGCGGCTTAACAGATACTGCCTTGCATACCACCGAGAAACGAGAAGATGAAGAACAAACAGAGAGAGAGGGCTTGTTAGAAAGCTTCAGTCCCAGTTGATCAGTTGCCGGTGCTGTGGGTCCGACCAAAAAGCAATCTTTCAGGAGACTCAAAGACTGTGAGTGTGATTTTTGAGGACTGCAAAACGGGGAAGTCGGCAAATTCAGGTTCAGAGCAAATGATGATGCCATCTTTCCCTTCTATTCTCAGACTAATCTCGAGTGTATTTATTTATTCTTCTTTCTTATTATGTGATATGTTTGCCCTTTTTGACCGCTATCTTCAGTTATCCGTAGACTAAAAAAAAGGACAAAAAAGTATTGCTTTCGATGGCCAGTTGGCAGACTTCTTGTGCGAGAAGAAACAAGGGAAATTTTTTACGTAGGAGAATGTTAAACTTTGGAAATTGACAGCCTGAGTTGTTGCTTTTGTTTGTCACTTCAATGAGTGGAAAATGTTGTTTTTGCTTCAAGGATCCAACAAAAATATAAATTGGGGATTTATAGCAGATAATGTGAAGTAAATGAATGAGTCAATGGTGGTATCTATATCTTATATTTGCAAAAGACTGGAAACAGTCCCTTGTGTTTCAGAAATGCCGGTGAGATTTGCAAAATTGGCAATCTTCCTTCATCAGACAATATCCAAATTCAAAAGTTACAAACTCACTTTTAATTGAATTGAATGAATAAATGGAATATAATGTTTTTTCACACAACATATGTCTGCCCTTAGTACAGGACAAAAGTACAAGACTAGAAATGATAAGATCAGGTACATTCCTGCTTTGACGATTTTAACTCCCACAAAACTCCATCAAACTTGGAATGGCCACGGCCAATCTTTCAACTCCTCGTCCTGGCCTTTCCCATTTCTGACATATGATCCACCACCAGCTCCGCAAGCATTCCCATTGCCTTCAACAAAGGCATAGTACCTAAGCAGAAAAGCAAGAGCAGAAACAACCCATTCCATGCAGAAGATCAACACACACAGTCCACCAGCCATCTTAAGTATCACTGCAGCATCCTCTTCTCTAACATAAGACTTCAAGTACCCCAAGAACTGACTCGTCTGAGTAAAGATGAGCACGGATACGGCCCCTTGAAATATCGCAGCCAGTGAAGTGCCCATCATGTGGGCTGCATACCACTTGCTGGACCCTGACGACGCCACGGCGGAGCCGGTGACCGCTCCGACTATGGTCAGAATGTGCAGAAGGATGAGGAAGAAGCCGCACAGAGAAGGGTACAAACGAAGTGAAAGTGTGAGGAATATGCAACTAGAAGCTGCGCACAATAGAATGTAGTTCGATGCAAGGAAGATCTTGTACTTGTGGGGATGAGACTGAGCCACATACCAAGACTTGTTGTTGATGGAAAGACCCATTTGAGAATTTGTGAAGAATTCAAGATTTAGGAGATGGGATTTGTTTAGATGCCAAAATCTTGCTTTGGTGGTAAGAAAGATCGAGTCTCCTTTTGAATGAATAAGAGAGGCGAAGTGCAGGCTATATAAGGAGGCTAAAAAATGACCGTTGCAAGGGACATGTGAAGTAGGGCCAAAGCTTTATTAGTAATAACCTGTAGTGCCGGAGGTTCTGTCCTGCAAAGAGCTAGTAACGGCTAGTTCTAATGGCTTTTGGTTGATGGTGGATTAGTGATGTAAACTATGAAAGATTAGTGTTTTCTTGGAGCAAAAAGGTTGAATCCTCGACCTAAAGGGCCCCCACACTCTGGACCGACGAAGCAATTGGGAGGATATAAATAAGGTACTCAGCGGCCCGCTAAAGGAGAGGTGAGCAACCCACAAGTTTACAAGTAGCCCACCCTCAAAACCTACAAGGGGCTTAAGAATGTTGCTCCCACACTGCAAACCGTGAGATTCGAACCTTGCATCTTGGAGCAAATCTACCCTTCCGAAACCAACTGAGCTACGCCTTGCGGACAGATTGGATCAAACTCTAATTTTATGGAATGTGGACTTATAAATTTTTAAAATCAAATTAAAGCTTAAATATGATTTAATTATGATAATCTGAATTCGTCAAATTTAATATAATTTATTGATTATAATATTC
>JANVCL010000005.1:7445743-7474693 GCA_026546855.1 Erythroxylum incrassatum | reverse complement strand
CAACAACATAAGATTAGGAGGCAACTGACTTATCCAGGTACTCCACAACAAAATGGAGTAGCAGAAAGAAAGAATCGTCACCTGGCAGAGATATGTCGAAGTATGCTACATGCAAAGAATGTACCAGCAAGGTTTTGGGCTGAAGGTATGAAGACGGCAGCGTACGTGATTAACAGGTTACCTCAAGCAAAATTGGGGACTTCACCATATGAAAAGCTTTGAAAGGTCAAACCCTTAGTAGGATACTTTAAAGTGTTTGGATGCGTTTGCTACGTATTTGTACCAGATCACCTACTTAGCAAATTTGACAAAAAGGCAATACGTTGTATATTTGTTGGATATGACAGACGTCGCAAAGGATGGAAGTGTTGTGACCAGACTATAGGACGATGCTACGTAAGCAGGAATGTTGTCTTTGATGAGGCATCTTCTTGGTAGTCACCACAAGCTGTCTTATTACCATATTTAAAAGAAATAGAGGAGCAACTACAAAAACGATTAGAAGAATCTACAAAGGTTGATAAGACTCAACCAATTGAAGAATCTAGAATTGATACTACACAACCAAGTGAGGAAGAGTCCGTGGAGATGAGGTTGTCAGAAGAGAAAAGCCCTTAGCAAACAGGAATCCATCATTCAACTCAAGAAGAAATAAGGCCAAGTCAGATAGAGGACTTTGAATAAGATATTCAACAACCATCGCCTAAACCACGAAGGTCAACTAGACAAAGAAAGCCAAATCCAAAGTATGCAAATGCAACAATAATCGAGGAAATTGGACTGAAAGAGCCGATAAGTTATAAAGAAGCGTCACAAAGCAAGGAATGGCAACAGGTAATGAATGAGGAAATTCAAGCATTAAAACAAATGAAACTTGGGATTTGGTGCCGAAGCCTGAAGGAGTAACACCCATCTCGTGTAAATGGGTCTATAAGAAAAAGACTTGACCAGATGGAACTGTTGAAAGATACAAGGCACGACTAGTGGCTCGTGGTTTTTCACAAAAGTATGGGTTAGATTATGAGGAGACGTTTAGTCTAGTGGCAAAGATTACAATAGTTTGTGTGCTCCTAGCACTTGCCGCAAACAAGTCTTGGAGACTCTGGCAGATGGACGTAAAGAACACCTTCCTACATGGAGAGTTAGACCGAGTGATTTATATGGAATAACCTGAAGGTTTTAAGAGTAAAGATTATCCAAACTACGTTTGCAAGTTGAAGAAGGCATTGTATGGTCTAAAGAAAGCACCACGAGCATGGTATGGTAAGATTGTGAAATAAGATGGCGAGTTCCTTGTTCAGAACGACTATAAGATGGTGTCTGCAGATTCAAGCTTATTCGTGAAGACACGAGGCAGTAAGTTTGCCATAGTCTTGGTATAAGTGGATGATTTAATCATCACAAGAGATGACGAAGGAGAGATACGACAAATTTGAGAAAATCTCTCGGTTCGTTTCCAGATGGAAGAATTGGGTGAGTTGAAATACTTTCTTGGTTTAGACGTAGAGCGCACAAAAGATGGATTATTTTTAAGCCAGCAGAAATATGCACAAGATCTTCTAGAAAGATTTGGTATGTTAGATTGCAAACCAATATCAACGCCAATGGAGGTAAATGCCAAACTTCGAGCTACGGAAGGAAAAGACTTACAAGATAACACGAAGTACAGACAGCTCGTGGGCAGTCTAATCTATCTCACACTGACACGTCCAGTCATCGCATTCTCAGTTGGAGTTGTTAGTCTATATATGCAAAATCCAAAGAAGCCTCACTTGGAAGCAATACGAAGAATCTTAAGATATGTCAAGAATACTATTGATCATGGTCTCTTATATAAGAGAGATAGTACGTGTCAGGTTAAAGGGTACTGCGACGCCGACTATGCTGGAGATTGTGACACAAGGTGATCAACAAGCGGATACATATTCAACATTGGCTCAGGAGCAATCTCTTGGTGTAGTAAGAGACAACCAACAGTGTCCTTATCAAGTACAGAAGCCGAGTATAGAGCAGCAGTAATGGCAACACAGGAATGCACATGGCGCATACAGTTGTTAAAAGATTTAAATCAACCAACAGACTACTCGGTGGAGCTATTCTGTGATAATCAGTCAGCAATACAACTAGCGGAGAATCCAGTATTCCATGCTCGGACAAAACACGTGAAGGTACATTATCATTATATTCGAGAAAATTTCTCAAAGGCGATATAAAAATGAAGCACATCAAGACAGAAGACTAAGTTGCAGATATATTCACAAAAGGGCTCAGCGGAATAAAACATGAAGAGTTTTGCGAGCAGCTTGGGATAATCTCAAGAAAAACTTTGAAGAGAAATTAGTTGGTAAGGGGGAATGCTAGAAATCACCATCTAATTTAGAAAACTCTAGATTTGTAAAAAAAAATTTCTAGAAACATTATCGTGCAAGTTGGCAAGTTATGGAGTCTAGAGTCTTCTTACAAGTTGCTGCAAAGTCAGTGTAGTAAGCCTATAAATAGGCAATAGCACCATTTCATTGCATACCACAAAAAGAGATAGAAAAGTGTCCTAAGTGATAGAAAAATGTGTCCTAAAGTGTAGTGTGTGTCTGAGTTTCAAATTTATTTCTTCTGTCTTCTGTTTTATTTAAATCCATCAGTGTTTTGAGTTTTATATTTGAGTCCTTTTATTAATAAAATTATTATTACTTTGTTTAACACTCGTAGCCATAGCATATAAATCCCTCCACAGCCCACACCCTGATCAACTTTTTTGTTGGTTATCCCATAATCCTCTTAGAAATGGCATAAATGGAGGATGCAAGGCTTCAAAAATGGTATGGCAATTCCTGATAGCTTAAATCTAGCACCTCCGATACTCCTATTAGTATATTTATGAGTGAACCATGTTACGCTCATAAATAGACTTCTTAGTTGCAAGAAGACTCCCTAGATATTTTATTACTATATTATTTTAATAATTAGTTCTAATATTTAATTAATTCATGTGTGATGCTTATATTACATATATTTTTCGTTTTATCAAAATTTTAAGAAAAAGAATATTTAAAAATAAAAATTATAAAAATATTTCAAAATTACTTATAAGTAATCAACTTTTATTTTTAAATTGAATTTGTCCGCTTAACGGTCTAAACGTATCTCCATAATACATTCTGCACTGCGCGTGTGTTTGCAAGTTTGATTTGGAGGTAAGTGTATTTTATAATAAACTAACTAAGAAAAGGAAATTGCATTTACTATGTAGTTGATGGATTGAAAATGAATTTAACTTGAGGTGTATGCAAGTTAGTAAAAGGCTCTCTTAACTTAAGTAAGATTGTGGGTTTGAATCGTCCTTATGTATGCAGCAATTTAAAATTTAGAGTCAAAGTTTTGCTTGTCGCAAATAACTTATCCAGTTAGAGCCGGGATTAGTATGAGAGTGAATAACTTAAAGGCACCTTTTTATAGTTAGAATCTTCCTAGAATACCTTGTGAGAAAAAAAAAAGAAAAAAATTTCTTCATTTTTGAACGTTATTCTTCCTCAAAAGATTTCATTTTTATTGAGGTTAATTTACATAAGATTAAAGTCTAAAATTGTCATGCGCAGGTTGTCTTATTTCGTTTTCCTTCACATTTCCATCAACACCCTCCTCTAAAGCCCAGAAAGATGTAGTCTTTGCAAGGACGACACGACGCCCTAAAGTCTTTCAACCCCGATAACGGTCAAAACTGTAAAATGAATCAAACCAAGCCTCTTTTGTGTCCACTCAAAAAGCACCTTATCTTATCAACATCGTTGTCTTGTCCTATTAACTCACTCTCGCTTCATCGAATTGTAACGTGTGACGAGAGAGAACAGAACGAAAATGGCAGTGAAGATACGGTTCGCGAGACTTGGGTGCAAACACCGACCCTTTTACAGGATCATTGTCACCGATAGCCAAGCCCCAAGAGATGGCAAGCACATTCAAGTTGTGGGCTTTTATGATCCTCTGTCTGGTACTGTTACTTCGCTTCACATTCCCTCTTTTTGGTAAAGAAAACAAAGACTCGACTTTTTTGAAGTTTCAGTGATTAGCTTTTATGTTAATCCTAGTGGATTTCTTTTGAATCTGAGTTATGTTGCAGGCAAAGATGGTAACAAGTATATGGGGCTCAAGTATGATGCTGTCAAGTAAGTCATCTTTTTCTACCCCTTTTATAGTAAATTTGCTTAAATTATGCATTTTGGCTGCGTTGATTTTTCTTGCTTATGATAATTTACATACAACAACAACTTATTACGATAGCTTTATTGAAATTTTTCCTTCTAGTTCATCTTTAATTGGGAATTTTGAAGTAACTAAAGGACTCGAGGATGATACATTGTGGGAAGAGAGATGTGTCAACTTGTTGAAATATTTACATCTCTGGGTAAAAGTAGTAGACTTCTATGTTTAGATGGAATTATAAAAAAAAGGTTGAAATGTTCTAGGTAAAGGATCTTTTTGTGGAAATTCTGGTGGCTGGGAAATGGATATCTCTTTGGCGGTGTTTTCTTTTACATACAGGCCTTTGAGAAATCATTGTGCCATTGATGGAGGACAACCATAAAATTCACCGAGGTTCTTGGCTGTCATATTTAAGTAGGAGTTGATCTCCCGAAGATATACACAGACGCCCAATGTTGGTTGTTGGTGCGTGTACAAGTTCTTCAGGAATATGATAGCATCATTGCCTATGATCTATATAGTTCTAGTGCTAAATTATCTCTGGAAGTGTTTTTGTTCTATGCCATTTTGCCACTTGATTTCAACTAAATTATTCAGTAAATGACCGAAAAGTTTACTCAGTTTATGCTTATACATTATGCAGTGAAGTCCATTGAAAGATGGCCACCAATTATCTGTTTAATTAGTTTCACCTTGTGCAGCAGTCATGTGCTTTATTTTCGTTCAGTTATTCTTCTATTCGTTCTCTGCAGGCATTGGTTATCAGTTGGAGCTCAGCCTACAGATCCTGTGCGCCGCATTCTTCTCAAAGCAGGATTGATATCTCCACCATCAATGGTGGTTGTGAAAGACAAAGGTGGACCAAGCAACTCAGGTCTTGTTGATGCTATTGCAGATCCAGAGTAGTCTGCTAACCATGTTAAACTTGCGCTTCTTGAGGCACTTGCATATTGTTTTTGAATGGTGGACATGTAGAACTTTACATGTATGCATGACCTGAACAATGAGGTTGTTGAATGCATTCAAAATCTTTCTTGTCTTACCTCACACATTCCTCCATTACAAATTTGATACTATCATTTTTGTAGAAGTGAAAGCAGATGCAGGGATAGAATGATGCAACCATTGAATGATATAACTTTTGTTATATCATCTACTTAATTTTGCATCCGATTGTTGATAGAAAATGTGAAGATAATAATCTTAAATGGATGACGTTGCAACTATTTGTTTTAAAACGTAGAAAATGTTGGTTTTGAGATTTCTAGGTACCTAAACCTCATCATCAATGACCTTGGATCAAAATTCATGGCAATTTTGCATCAAAAAGGACCTCCCAACTTCTATTTAAAGGGTTTATTACCAAACTACATCACACAAGAAGGCATTTGGCCTTGAAAGAAAACTAAGATGCTTATCAGATTAACAACTTCAGCCACAACGTGTTAATAATATTGTGCGAAAACGCCGTCGTGTGGACCTGACAAACTCGAGCAAAACCCTTATGCCTCACCACTCTAAAAAAACCTTTGAACGCTACCTTCATTTGCATAGCAAATCTTCCATAAGAGAAAGCTAAAGCATGGCGGTGAAGATTCGGTTCGCGAGGTTCGGTTGCAGAAACCGACCCTTTTTCAGAATCATTGTTGCGGATAGCAAAACCCCTAGAGATGGCAAGCCTCTTCAAGTCGTCGGGTTCTACGATCCCTTGTCTGGTGCTTTTTCTTTTTCTTTTCCTATTCAATTTTCTTTCTTACTCTGTTTGGTTTCCTAGAAATATGCTAGAACAAAGAAAGAACATTACTTTTCTTCTTTGAGAGTGTTGATAATCGTCTTTTAACAATATCTCGGTTTTCTGATAGGTAAAGAAGATGGCAACAAATACATGGGGCTTAAGTACGACGCTATGAAGTAAGCTCTCGTTCTCATACACTGCTGTTTAACTCTTCCTCAGTTCAGTCTGGTTTTTGATGATAATTAAACACCGGTTTGTTTCTTGCTTTCTCTATGTGAAGTCAGACTCGCAATTGGATTAAATGGGCCATTATCTTTGTTTCTGTTCTGACCACTGTATTTTCTGTGTCAGGTATTGGTTGTCAGTTGGTGCCCAGCCTTCAGATCCTGTACGACGCATTCTTTTCAAAGCAGGTTTATTAACTCCACCACCAATGGTGGTAGTGAAAGACAAAGATGGATCAAAGGACTGGTCTTCTACAGATCCTATTCCAGATTCAGACACAGCAATTACCCCGTAAAAGTTGACTCCTTTCTGTTTGGATTGTAGAATTTAACAATGTACAAGAGCTTGTTTCTTGAATGAACTTGAGCTTTGTCTTCCTTCATAAATTATTGACCAAATTATGATGAAGTTGTTTTCTTCTTCCAAAATAAATGGTTTTCACTTACGAGTTTATCACATAGAGCGAGAAACAGTATTTCTCTTGAATTGAAGATGTTGATGTGAGCCCATATACAAAGCTTGTTGCCGAGTCATTTTAACTTAATGGAGAGAGATTGTTTTCCAGGAGGGGTCAGTCACCAAGTTGTTCTTATTTTTTGTACATTGTGGAACTCAGTTAAGTAAAACGTCAACGCCTATGCTTCCGATAAGTCTACATTCTCACTCAAGGAGGCAGCTGATTCAGGAGATGTGTTTTGAATTCCTTCCACGTCAGATGGCTGTGATTCATGCTTTGCAGCAGCCTGCAGCACCCGGTTTTGAACATCAGAAGATGAAGGTGAAGTAGGGAGGCCAAGGCGGTTTGTTTCTAATTTGCCAGCAGCCCATGAAAATGCCTGAGCTCCAACTCGAACGGGAGCAAGTAACCGCCTTCATTAACACATTAGAAACTTCAATTAATTGAAAGTTCAACTAACGAAAAAGCTTGATCAATTAGCTACGATCTATCCAACTCAATGACAAAAGATTTCTTAAAAAATGTTTGGTCAAGGAAAAGGCAATCTTGATTAAGGCAACCGCTATAAATAGGACGGAGTTGGAACATTCAGCAATGGTGGTGAAAACTATCAATCAGCAATGGCAGAAGTATTAAGAATCCAAATACACTAAGATAAGGCTGCTATAAAACAGTTCAATCTAGGTCTTAAGGTCCCACTACCCTCTCCCATGGCTAAAAGTAAGCCGATTCTCTTACTGGCTCCAACCATGTACTTTCTCTAACCTTTGTTTGTCATTTCTTTTCTTCAATCAGTAATGCAAATATCATTCATCCTGCCTTTTGGAAAAGTTGTCGATAAAGTAAATTAATATTGTACGTCAGTTGTCAGAAAGTGTTATAAAAGATTTCCTCAATACTGTTGATTGCATGCACATGAACCTGTGAATAAGATTTTACCTCACATCTTGCTTAAAATCTTTAGGATTTTCGTATGAAGCAACCCGTCGATAAATGGTCTGATCAAGGACAAGGAACCAATAATTAGGAATCACAACACTAAATATAACATTTGCAAGAAGCAGATGAAGAACCCCTAGCACGAGTATTTCTACCAGAAAGATTCAATAGAAATGCTAATTCACCCATTTGATAATTGATAGTAATAATTAGCAATAATACAACAACTTGAGACGGCCTTTAACTACTGCCCCACACCTCAACTTGTCTCTCTTATCACATGGACCCGCTTACATAAACAGCTAGCGCTCTGATGGTAAAGCTTCAGAGTTCAGGGCGCAGAGAAGTCAATCATGCATTCACTTGGCAGAGAGTAGCAATATCCTAGAACAATTGACCAAAGAACAATTACAGGGAAGACTACATACCTGACCAAGACCAAAAATTCCGATGACTTGTAATGTTTTCTCCCATTCTGAAACAAAATTCATTTTCAGTTTGCAAGGATGCAAGTGAAAAATGTATTCTTCTTAGAATCAGTTCACTGTTGCGAAACATCATCAAGAGGTTCAAGCAAGGAATGTTACACTTTGGTCCTCTTCAAAATTAAAAGAGAAACGAAGAACAAAAATAAATATTTACTTTTCCCTCATTCAACCTAGTGAAGAGATTTTTTAGGAAGACAAAATTACGTACCTAGTAGTGCATACAAAGCTGTAACAAGACCCTGCCCAGGAAGAAATTGGCATAGTCAGTAACAAATGCAGATGAATACGCATCACCAGCTAAGATTGCTCCAAAGAATAATATAGCATGTTAAATACTTGGAAGGTGCACAGCAGGAATGCTTTAGTTCTCATGCAACACATCTTCCAGGGTAAAAAGTCTCGAAGTTTAATCTAAAAATTTACCCAAGACATGAAAAACTCCATCCATACTCTCTTTTAAGTTATGAGTGTAGAAATGGATGTGGGACTGTGAGTGAGTGTCCCCCTTTGTTTTGCAATATTAAGAGACGTCAACTATGGCACAGAGTTCCAAATGCAGTAATTCACTATCCCACAAAAGTAACCTGTCATACCACTGCATAACCGAGGGCTTGCACAGGTGAAGGCTTGATTTCTTCAAGTATTGCCTCTGCTTCCTGAAATTAATCCCAGTGTTTAACTGTAGTTAGAGCAGTAAGGAAGTAGGCATCCGAGAAAGTGAAGGTACAGTATGGGTCTATGACAATGGGATGCAGCATCTGGGAGACATAACAGCTAAAGTTCTTTAACATTAACATCTAGCAAAGTTTTATGGTTCACTCTAAAGACATAACCCTCTGAACAGAGACCCGTCTAGCAAGTGCCCCTCTTCAGGACGTGTCTAATATCAATGAATTTACTTTTGAGAGGCGAGAAAGCATTAAAAACAGATACAGTGCAGATATTTGGTTGACTGATTCAGATGATTGCAGTCATGGATTGAAGCAATTATTTAAACGATCCCAAAAAAGATACAAGTTCCATATCAAGGGATAAAATATATTCCGCTAGAATTGACAAAATGTTACTAGAACTGACAATGTCTAGATATTTCTAATGTGCAGTAATTATCGGCTAGTACCTCATTGAGTATGGTAAGTGTTGTCTCAGGTTTAAGTTCCTTAATTCGAAGGCCTTGTTTTACCCAAGATTGGAAACCACCTTCAACCAAGTATGCTCTCTGTCATGTCCAACATAAGCAACAATTTTCAGTGTGCTAATTTGATGGAAATTCCAGATTGCAAAAGTTGAGCATGTAGCTTGTAAATGCATAGTCATTGTTGATTTCATATTCAACAAACATAACTTCATTCCTTAAGCTGTATAAATGGCTAACAGAATGTTAATTATTGTAGTCTCTAATAATAAGTGCTCGAATAAATAAAAATAAATATCAGAGATAGCATAGTACTTGCCTTGACCCCAAGTTTTCTCAAGGATCTTGCAATGCCTTTCGAAGTATTGCCTTCAACGTCCATAACTATAACCATTGACCTGTCCTACAGGTATTAGGAAAAGAATGTTAGAAAACAATCCTAAGGCTAGAATCCAAAATACAAACATGACAAGCAGATGATGTATGAAATTGAAAATTTAGACTTTCTTCATGTCAAATAAGATACACTAATCACTCAAATAAAACATGAGTATTCATATAGATTCCATGCAAAAAATTCTAAGAAATGATTTAAAATGCTTTAGTAACCAATTATGAGCTACTCGTAGTAGTGACAAATGAAACTAAAGTTATCGTAGTATATTTTGTGTTGACATTTGCAACAAAAAAATGATGCATTGTGAAGAAACCCCAAGGAAGAGAAGTTTATTGAAAATATTTTCTTGGGTCCTAGATGGAAATAATGTCATGATAGAACGTGTTAGACCAAATATGGAACTACTTACAAAGCTTAATTATTTAAGGGCAAGCCACTGAAAACGTTAACCTGCACACCTTAATAGCTTTCAAATTACGAATAACTGCAGCAAGTAAGGCATCGTCAAGATCTCTACCACCCTTTACCAACTTCTTTACCGGCCCATCAACCTGTATGTAAAGTGAAAGAAATGCAATATAAAAATTTAGCAGCCCTTTCTTTGTATTTATTGGGCCCAATACTTGAGAAGCATATAGTCCACCAAATCACAGCTTTAAATTAGCAGTAGAAATACAAACTAACCGCTGGCAGAGTTACATTCACATAGCGAAATCGAGCTGTTCTTCGAAGGTCTGGAATACCATTCCTCTCTCTCATAATCTTCAAAAGGAAGTAACCCGTGACAAAGTTGAAATCATATCACTAAGCATATAATAGAAGTCCACATTGGAAATAGCTTTACCATCTGTAGAGAAAGCTAAAAAAGTAAAATATTATATAAGAGTACAGGCATCACAACAAATTAGGCCTATGGTGAGAATTTCAGTGTCCAGCCTCTGTCATGCAGATACAAGAATTTGTTAACACAGTAAATTGGTAAAATAAGCCGGTAAGATTTATAGTCTCTTGCCTCAGGCCGGACATCAATGAGCACAGCATCATCCTTCCCAGTCAAGAGCTCTAATGTTGATTCAGGAGATAAATCTCCAGAGTAGCCACTAGAAGACCAAGCCCAATAACAGACCCTGTACAGATCTGAAAAGAGATTTAAATTTCACGAAGAATGCATGTTAGACAAAGAATCCTAAATACACAAAAGGACATTTATACCACAAAGTAGCTGAAGTCCCAAAGGCTAGAACAACTGGTACAACTGGATCATTAGGATCTAAGCCAAGACTTCTCTCCAATCCCTCAATACCGACATAAATCTGTTTATTGCATATGAATTCAGTATCATTTATTATGGCAAAGTAAAAGGAGCAGATTCACCATGGGTTTATATCATTATTTTTGAACTAAAAATTCCTTCAGCATAAAAGCAGTAACTAACTCTTCCCACAAGAATGGTTCCTAGATGGACCAATCTAATTATGCTACGGCTCCTGGATTCAATTTATCAAGAGAACAAAAAGAAACTACGGAAACAATTATTCATTTCATGCTATATGCAAGTGCTAAAAAAATCTCATCACACATGTGTCAATGGGATCACCCGAAAATCAGTAAGGAAGAGAAAATGTACCCCTGAGATCTGAATACCTGTTGAACAGCAGAACCAATTGGTGTATATATTTGAATTACTTTTTCTTCGGATAGATTCAGTGTGTCCTTGATCTGTGGAGGAAGCAGTTCTTTGACATTTCCATAAGAATAAACAATAAGAGAAGACCCTTTACTAATCCAATCTTCAACTGCAACAATTGTGCTTCTTAAAACATCTACAGAAACGGTAGCAGCTTTACTAGCAGCTTCAGTCAAGCCACCAGAAACATTAGTCAAACGACTGCCTGCTAACTCTCCAGTTTGATCAAAAGATGAAAATATTTTACTCCAGGCACTATCCACTGCTTCAGAAGCATTTTTAGTAATGGATGCTACTGATGAATTGATTGTATCTACTGTGCTCTTCACAGCATTCTCTCCCTTACTAACTGAATTGCTGATGGAGTCAGTGACCCCTGCTAAAAAATCATCAAAACTTGCCTTTGTCTCTGATAATGAATCACCAATCACACCAATTGAGTCAGATCCCAAATTGGGACTTTCTGGTGTTATTTCAGTGCTTAACACAGTTTGAGGTTCCACAGTTCCCATTAATATCTCTGCATTTTCAGCTGACTGCTCTAAAGAATTTCCAAGTTCCTGTTCCATGGCAGATAAGCTATAGGTCTCCACGTTTTTTAGGTTTTCTATTGCATTAGTTTGCATTTCATTTATTGCCCCAACCGAAGAACCCCAATCGCCATATAATTTGCATCTGGTATCACTCAATTCATCTGAGCAGGAAACATTTTTAATGGAGTCCACAAACACTGATTGTTCACTGGAGTCAAAAACATCAGAGTAGAGGGGATTTGCAGCTTGGGTTCTAAAGGATACACTTTGCATATGCAACCCATTTGACGATCCAAAACCAACTCTCTCTTCCAAAATGCATCTGGACTCAAAATCTTTTACGAAAGAGCCAAAGGGTCGGAGAGCTCCATGAAACGAAATCTGCAACAGTTACATTTTTAGATGCATGAACAAAAGCACAACTCAACAACTCTTTTGAGAGATATTACAACCCAACAGTTCAAGACATATACAATTAGCAGCTATTACTTAAAGATTTCACTAATTATAGATTTTCACTGATTAAGTTTTAAATTCTAAATGGTCTCCTCTCTAGAAGAACCTCCATACCCAAGTATCTTTTCTTTAATTATGCAGCTGGTCTCTATAAGTTGAAGAATCTTCATATCCAATTTTCTTTTCTTCCTTATTATTATAACAATTATATTGCCCTACGCAAATGCCTTCATCACCAATGGCACATAAGACAGGGAATTTTGTTAAAATAACGTGATCAAAAAGCAAGTCTTACTTACCAGAAAGAAGCAAATTCGTAAGGCCAACCCAAGGGCTATATGAGAGCATAGCAATTTTGTACTTTCTAAGTCATGTAATTTGAAGAACTCAAAGAAACAAGTCGTGAATCATAAATAACGTAAGGTTTTGAGAGAGAAAAGACTCCTAGAGAACTACGAGAAAAAGGTGAGTTAAAACCCATAATCTTACCTGAGAATGAGACGAGCAGCATGGAGTGGTGGAGCAAACAGGCAACATCTTCTTCTTGTCAATTCAAGCGCAGCTCTTCAAGCAAATTTACCAAGCGCTCATTATCTGCTATATAAAAAAGGAAATTAACTATACTAAAAAAAATTGACATATCAATCTCGAATTTCATCAAAACTAAGAAACAGAGAAAGAATCTACATCGAACTTAGCCCACTGGAAGAAAGTCATTTGAATTTCCAACAGTAGCTCGAGAGTTGAATTGTCAAAATTCCCTTTAGTTCCCACAAACAAATTCAGGAGTGCAATAATTAGAGCAACTACGAGATGAAAGGGACTCCAGCCAACATACATTCCTAAAAAGCACATGACCTCTCTCCTTCATTCTCTTAACAGATGATTCAATGTTGATCGAACTGAATAAAATAAAAAATGGCTTCAATGATACCAAACCCACTTGACCCCATTCGATAAAGAAGCTCATGTAAGTTGTTAATTATATCTTTAAATAGCTTTTCCAATGCAACTAACAATGGCACAGAAATAGAAAATACTGATTGAACAACACAGTTCCCTGAAATAAATGTTTTGAACTTATACTACGCAACAAGTCAAGTCAAAGCAGGCTCATTCAGACAGACAATAACAAGAACAATTCTTTACGTGGTTCCTGAACTAAGATCAGAACCACTGATGAAGGATTCCTTGAAAAGTTAAACCCAGGAGAAAAAAGAAGGCAAAAACGGAAATTTTGGCGAAATGGAGAGATGATTCTTACAAGAGAAACGAAATTCATGAGAAACTGATAAATGGGTAATGGATATTGTGTGGCAACGCGTGCTGTGAAGCAAATATATAGAAGATATGAGCGAGGAGAATCCTGTGGGTGTGGCTTGTCAATGCATGTGAGCGTCATCTCATTGGCTCCTCTGTGCCTCTCGTTCTTATAGTGGGGACTTTTTGGATTTGATATTTCATACCATCCCAATACTAATCCAACTCGCCACCCATCATTCATTAGAAGCAACTTGGATACTAATTATTTTCTTCTAAAATGCAAAAAACTAAAAAGTAATAAAAATAAACCATTTACAAACACGTAATTGCTTTATGAATAATTCACTTTTTGCTTCAATAAAATAAAATTCTTTTTCTTATAACCAAAAAAAAAACTTGGACACAATTTTTTTGTAATTTTTAACATTCAATTTTCATATTTTTAAAAATCAAAAGCCTAAATTTGTCTATTAATATTATAAACTAAAAAATAAATTTATAATAAGATTTGCGCATATATATAAAAAAGAAATACATGTACTTTCTCAATAGGTAATATACTTTTAAAAAGGTGACATGTTTCAAATTTAAAAAAATACATCAAAAATTTTTTATAACTTAAAATGTAGAATATAATCATCACATATTTTTAAAAATTAAATCAATTTGAAATATGTCTTAAATACATATAAATAAATCATAAATCACTTTTAAATTTAAAAGATAAGAGATTGTTAAAATTAAAATCAATCTAATTTTACAGAGCAAAAAGCTAGGCTGAAAATATCACCAGTATTTATTACAACATTTTGAAAGTTATTTCTTGAAGACTAGAAGATCAAAAGTTCAAATCACAGAAACAAATTTTTTATAAAAATATAAAAGAAAGATTGCGTATAATTGATAACATTTTTCTAACTTTTGCAAAGCGGAAAACCTTATACACTAGGTAGCCCTTAACATTTTGAACTTCCCGAGTTTAACATGTAAACATAATTTACTACATAGACATAATTACAATAGTCCTATAAACTATATCTTATAATATTATGCTTTTCACTTAAATATAAAATAAAAATTACATACCTTGTTCCATGATATTAATTTAAAATTAATTTAGAAAAAAACCCTCAAAGTAATTGAATATGGAGAAACTTGATTTCTCTCCTCTATCCCTCAGTAATCCTACCTTCTGATGGTGAAAACATAAAATGAAGCGTATCGGATGAGGGAGAGAACTAGTTTCTATTAAATAGGTATATATAAACCGGTCCCATCAAAGAATTAGCACTTGACATTATTAAAAACCATAATTATTAATGAGCTACATATAGTATATAGGTTTTATATTCTCTCACTTAACTCATTAATTAAAAAACGTTATATCATGGTTTAATAAATAAACATTTTGCGCATAAACTTTGCTAAATTCTTTAATGTTGATCAATTCATAAATCACAATCAAACAAAGATACTAATAAGAGTGGTAGTGATTTCACATCTTAATAAATGATATAATTGATTCTAAAAAAACAAATGACATAATTCTTTCCACTTACTATAATATTAGCACTTTATTCAATAAGATCTATAAATAAGAAACACATTAATGGTTCAATAATGATGTCTTATTTAAAGACAAATCCTATAAACATAATTTATTCATAAATGTATACTATAAAATAGGATTGACAAAAGTATAAACACAAGTGAACTCACAGTGTCAAAGTACAAACATCATAAATCTCAATAATGGTATTCCATAATACCCATTCTTTTAACATGTTCTTTAAAGACTTTAGGTATCAATCCGTTCGTCAAAGGATCTGCAATCATATAATTAGTGCTAATATGTTGAATTGACATTATTTGTTTATGAATTTCTTCTTTAACAGACAAGTATTTTAATTTTATATGTTTAGCACCTTTAGAATACTTACTGTTCTTTGAAAAGAAAACTGCTGCAGAATTATCACAATAAATTTTCAGCGACTTGGCAATAATGTCAACAACTCCAAGTCTCGAAATAAAGATCTGCAACCATAATCCTTGAGTTGTAGCTTTAAAACATGCTACAAATTCAGCTTTCATAGTAGACGCAACAATGATAGAGTGCTTCATACTTTTCCAAGAAATAGCCCTCCAACTAATAGAAAAAAGGTAGTCAAAAGTGGACTTTCTAGTATCAATGTAATCGACATATTCTGAATCTAAATATCCAACCACTTCCAGATAACTAAATCTCCTATAATTGAGCATATGATCTTTAGTACCTTGTAGATATCTCAAAACTTTCTTTGTAGCTTTCCAATGATCCAATCCACGATTACTTTGATACCTACACAACATATGGACAACAAAGCTAATGTCTGGTCTGGTGCAAGTTTAAGCATACATTAGGCTTCCAACAATTAATGCATAAGGAATATTTGTCATTTGCTTATGTTCCAATTCATTCTTTGGACATTGATTAAGACAAAACTTGTCTCGTTTATGAATTCAGACTGCACTTGTAGAATAATTTTTCATGTCAAATCTCTCCAATACCTTATTAATATAAACTTCATGAGATAAGCCTAATAGTCCTTGTGATCTATCACTTAATAATATTTTAATTCCTATCACATAATAAGCTTCTCCCATATCTTTCATTTCAAAATTCTTAGAGAGAAATTTTTTTTTGTTGTACATTAAACCAAAATCAATAATAGCTAACAAGATATCATCAACATAAAGTACTAAAAATATGAACTTACTCCCACTAATTTATAGCTATATACATCGATCAACCATGTTTTCTTTAAATCCAAAGGAGGTAATAGTATCATTGAACCTAAGATACCATTGTCGAGAGGCTTACTTAAGTCCATATATCGAATTCTTAAGTTTACACACTATGTCTTCCTTTCCTCCAATTGAAAAACTTTCAGGTTGATCCATATACACTTCTTCCTCTAAATTACCATTAAGAAAGGTGAGTTTCATTAATGAACCACTAGTGTCATTATAATTCTTAAGGAGTCTTTTTTTGAAACGGGTAAAAAAGTCTCCTTATAATTAATGCCA
This sequence comes from Erythroxylum incrassatum, assembly GCA_026546855.1. NCBI lineage: Eukaryota > Viridiplantae > Streptophyta > Magnoliopsida > Malpighiales > Erythroxylaceae > Erythroxylum > Erythroxylum incrassatum. Next base: position 7,458,115 of record JANVCL010000005.1, on the reverse strand, counting down.
TCTTTCTAATTATAACCTTTAGCAACAAGTCTAGTTTTGTGTCTTTCAACATTTCCATAAGAGTCATGTTTGGTCTTAAAAGCCCACTTGCATTTGACTCTCTTACAACCTTTAGGCAATTTGACTAAATCCCAAACTTCATTCTGCTCCATAAAATTCAACTTCTCTTTCATAGCATCAATTATTTAATCGAATTAACAAGTTTAATGGTTTGTGAAAACGAAACTGGATCATCCTTATTTCTTAAGTTAAATTTTGACTCTTGTAGACATACCACGTAATCGTTAGAAACAATTGGTTTTCTAAGTCTTTAAGATCTTTTTAATGCTATTTCTTGTGGTTGTTCTATAATTGGAACATTAATTGTAGGTTTAATAGGTTCATTAATTCATGAAGTGTTTGATCATTTATTTGCGCTCTTATAAATTTCTAAATTGTTCTCCAACTATAGGAGTAACATGTATTGAAGAAGTCAGTAGGAAAACTTGAAATTGTATTTCTTCAATAATTACATTATGTGGTTTTTCAACACTCCACTAGTTTCACCATTCTCAATGAACCCTAGTATTTCTAATTTCAACAATTTTTGTTGTATGATTAGGACAATAAAATCTATATACCCTTTAGACTTTCTAGATAATCAATAAAAATTCACTAATTGTTCTTGCATCCAATTTCTTTTCATGTGGACTATAAATTCTTACTTCCGCAGGACAATCCCAAACATGCAGGTGCCTTAGACTAGATTTTCTTTTAGTCAACAGTTCAAAAAGAGTCTTTAAAACTACCTTACTAGGAACCCTATTTAACAAGTAGACAATGGACCTCAATGCATGCATCCACAGTGATAAGGGTAAAGACGAATTACATAACATACTTTTAACCATATCCATTGATATACGATTACGCCGTTTTGCTACACCATTTTGATGTTGTATACCTGGCATTGTGTACCAAGCACATGTACCATGCTTTTCAAGAAATTTGGCCAATAAACTTGGGCATTATCCTAACTCATTATATTTGTTGTAAAATTCACCACTTTGGTCAGATCTGACAATTTTCACCTTTTTATCCAATTGTCTTTCCATCTCATGAACAAACACCTCTAACGCATTTATTGCTTAAGTCTTCTCATGCAATAAATAGACATATTTGTAACGTAAAAAGTCATCAATAAATGTGATGAAATACTTTGCTCTCCTAAAAGATTGAACATCAAAAGGCCTACATATATTAGTGTGTATAATTTCAAGAAACTGTGTGCTTCTTGTGGCTCCTTTCTTTGTATGTTTAGTTTGCTTTCCCTTAATGCAATCCATACTCACACCAAAATCAATAAAGTCCAAATTGGTAAATTTTCATTCTTTACCAGTCTTTATAGTCTTTCTTTGAAAATATGGCCTAAACATTTATGCCACAAGAAAGCCGAACTTTCATTAATTAAATCATGTTTAGTACTGAAATTATGATGAAAGGTTAGCAGGGTTTCACCAAAAAGTTATCAAGATTTAACTTGTATAGGCCATCGTAAAGAATACCAGAACCAATAAGGCAATTGTTTTTAAATAAGCTGAAACATCCATTTCCAAATTTGAAAGTATAACCAACACAATCAAGTTTAGATAAAGAAACTAAATTAAAGGAAACAGAAGGTACATAAGTGTCTGAAATAAATCTAAATCATTTTTAGTATCTAAAATCAAACGAATGGCTTCATCTGGAGCTTTGACATGGTTCCCCATCAAAACAAACTTTCTATTTCGGTTTGTAGTTTAGGTTGTAAGGAATCCCCGTAAAGTATTTGAAACATAAGTGTTACAATCATAATCAATCCACCCAGTATTATATAGAACTTCAGTCAAATTAGATTCAAAACATACTAAAGCACTAAGCCTACCTTTCTTTTCGAACTAACCTTTAGGTTCTAAGTAATCTCTTGATAATGCCCAATTTTCTTGCAAAAATGTTCCTTCTTTTGAACTTGACTAGAGGACTCATTGACTTTAAGTGGTCCTTGCTTGCCCTTGCCCTTGCCATATTTCCTTTTAGGCTTCTTTCCAACTCATTTATGACCTACCAAATTATTGGTATGGGTCCCTAATTCTTAGGCCTTATCTCCTCTTAAACAAGCATACTGGCCAATGCATTCACATTCCACATGTCCTTTGTAGTGTTATAGTTCACGTGGAATGACCCATACTACTCAGGAGGCAAAAAATTAATAATGAACTGTACTAGAAAAACTTATTCAGCTTTCATTCCTAATGTCTTTAATCTTGCAATATTTTTTATTTCAATGACATATTCACGCATGCTTCATGAACTATCAAATTTCACAGTGGTCAACTTAGTCATTAATGTCCTCGTAACTGACTTATCAGCAGTTTGGGAACACTCTTCCACAAATTTCATAAATTCTTTAGCAACTTCAATGTTGGAAAGTGTTGTCTTAATTGTTAGCAGCAGTCATTCTCATAAACGTTAAGCTTAATCTGTTCGATCTTTCCCAAGCTGCAGAGAAAGATTTCTCGTCGATAATAGCAACTGGTTCCTCAACTTGGAGTGCCAAATCAAGATCCAATACACCAAACTAAAATTGGAATTGTTCACACTAGTCAGAGTAATTTAATCTATTAAAAGATGGAACAGATGAAGCAATCGAATTGAAGTTAACAAGAACAGAAATTACGAAACATAATGCTTACATGTTAATTAATTGAGTCATAAAACTTAACACCTAAATCAGATTCAAAACAATTATTCCACATAAAACATTTAGTATATATCTAAGTTCTCCTTTTAGCGATTCTAAGACATACCATAATTACAATAATGATGCTAATTTTATATTACTTAATTGTTAATTAAATATACCTCAAACAAATATGTTAGGTATCTTTAGATATACTAAACACATTCTTTCTAAGCATATAAATTAACACTTCGTGTCCACAAGTTATAAAATAAATTGGTTAACCTTTGAGTAATCCTAAAATATTGTATAATTAGTGAACTTCAAGTACCAATGAATTTATTATATCATTTTTTAAAATAAGCATCCATAAATCATGGGTAATTGCATTAAAATATTTCATAAATTAATATTCATTAAACATCAAAACTTGGCCACTTTAGTGACTAACAAACTATCATAAATATGAATATTAATATTGTAGAGTGAATGTACAATCATACTCTAATTAGTAATGTGCATACCTACTTATATCATATTAAAATAACAATAATAATAATAATAACGGCTCTCGTACGTATGGTTCGTCAACTTTCATACAACAATACAATTATCACCTGTAATATTAAAGCTACATGATTTGACCAATTTATTATTCAATGCATACACGAAAATTGAAACAAAAAAATATTTTAGAAAGCCATCTTCTTTTATGAGCAAGCGACGTATTCAAGAATATGGGAGACCAATTAAATAAACAATTATATATTTATTTATGCACGATAGTCAAGCATAAAAATAGTATATCTCCCTTTTTTTTAAGTCTATAAAAACAAGACAATTAATGTTATAAAGACTTGAGCCATATGGCAGAATAAGCAATTATGTGGAAATAAGATGAACTTAGAATTTGGCTCCTAATATCACAGGCATGCATAATTTACTACATAGACATAATTGTGTAGTCGTATATCCCAGATCTTGTAATTATATGTTTTTCACCAAAATATAAACTAGGAATTGCATACCTTATTTTATGAGATTAGTTTAATCTTAATTTAGAAAAAAACAACCTTTAAAGTGATTGAATATAATTTTTTTGATTTTTCTCATCTATTCCTCAATAATTATGCTTTCTAACGGTGAAAAACATAAAGAGAGACGTATAAGGCAAGAGAGAGAACCGGTTTCTATTAAATAGGTATATATAAACCGATCCTATCACATGGTTAATGATTAATATTATTAAAACTATAATTATTAATGAGCCAAATATAATATATAGGGTTTAGTTTGAACATTACTCTACCCATATTCGTATCTATTTTTTATGACTCAACTCATATTCATATCCATATTTATTGGTTTTTACAATTTACTATCTATATCTAAATCTATTGGATTATTCGGGCTTTTGGATATCCATCGGATTGTATGGCATATAAAATATAACTTCTAAATAGAAAATATAAAGAACAGATTTTTCCGAACGTTTCAAATCAAAATTACTTTAATAATAATAAGTCAAGATTTTGATTTGTATGTCTTAAAAAATCATAAAATTTGAATAACAAAAATCATAATGTCTAATGCAAAGATAACATATATTTTTCACAATCAAGAACTAGAGCAAAGACTGAAATATCCAAAGCTTCAAATTGTCTTTACGTAAACTTCATAACATTCAGAACTCCATCTCCATATCATTTGCATTATTATCATCCTACAAAAAAAAATATGATGAAAAATGTGAGGATTAAGGAGTAATGTGAGGATTTTAAAGTTATTTCTTCTCAAAAAATATTAATATTTTATTATATTTAACCATAAATATTCAAAAAAATAGAGTTAATAAAAAATGGTAGAATATGGGTATCCATCAGTTCGGTTATCACTAGACTTATATTTAAATCCATATCCATATCCATTTTTCAACATCCATTTAAAATTTATTTTTTAGCCTCCATATCTATTTTTTCAAGTCAGGTAGTGCAGATATTAATCGGGTTAAAAATTCACTGCCATCCCTACTTATAATCCAATCACCAGGTAAGTTGGTGTTATGCTTGTCCTTTTGGGATGGAATGATCAATTTTCACCATCATTGATGTTGGTTTGGGTTGTATATTAATTTTTAACTCCTGCTTTTGCCCTTCATAGAGAACATCCAAGTTCATGTTTCAAACAAGTTATATAAAAAAGGTTCTATTAATATTTATACGTATTCTTATATAAAATTTTATATTTTATACTTAGATAAAGTATTATTTGTATATTGTTTGCCATTTTGAATAGTAATTAATTGATTCGATCCTATCCAATGTATTGTTGTGTTTGCATCAATTACCATACATGACAGCCTGAATAGCATTGGAAAAAACCCAGTCCAGCTTCAAGTCTAAGGGCCCAATACACAATTGAACAACTAATTACCAAAACCAAAACCCTAGGAAGCGAGTGGCTTCTTATACGCCCTTTGGGTATAGGCCGTTGCACCCATTCTCTGCCTCTCCTCAGTTGAGCTACTCATCTCTCTCAACACAGCTATGGTGAGTCGTCATATTCACGTTCTTCAACACTTTTCATGCTTTTATGATTTGTTCAAGTATTGCGTTTCCAAGTTTGGATTTTTACTCATTTGCTGTTCCGTAAGATTCAAGATTGTGACTTTTTGTGTTATTCTTTACTGCTGTTTGTTGAGAACGTTTTATCTTGGAATATGGTTGAGTGGGTTCTGGAGAATTGTTGTATATAGCATAAAATGAACTGTGGTATCTTTATGATCCAGAAGGTATTTTGTAATGATATTGTTTGTCATAGTTTTTTCTGTAAAAGAGTTCTCCTTTTTGGGTCTTGTAACAGGCCTTTGTCAAAGCTCAAAAAACAAAGGCTTACTTCAAGCGGTTCCAGGTCAAGTATAAGAGAAGGAGAGGTATTGTAATGGTTTAATGTGCATTTGGATATCTTTTTTAGTGTTTTCAACTCTTCAGTTAATCTTTCTATTTTTGGGGATTGCATACAGCTGGGAAGACTGACTACCGTGCCAGGATTCGTCTGATTAATCAAGATAAGAACAAGTATAACACCCCAAAATATCGCTTTGTTGTGCGATTTGTATCCTTATAACCAGCTTTTTAGCCTTTTTTGTGTTTATTTTTTTTAATACATTCATTGCTTAGTAGCTACTAATGTGTGCCTGCGCTTGCATGTTTGAGTATATATGTTGTCCAGCTAGGTAAATTAGCACCGTGAATGGTATTTTAGAATATAGACGGACATCACAGTTTCTTGATGTAGATCAGTTTGTCTATCATTTTGTGAGGCTGCGTCAAGAGGCTATTCTTGTACATTCATGAATGCGTATTTACCAAGTTACCTTTCCCCTGAAATGTTTTATAGAGATTATTGATTACCTGAGATCATTGTGCCTTTAACATAATATCTAGACCAACAGAGACATTGTCGCACAAATAGTATCAGCGAGTATAGCTGGTGACTTGGTTCTTGCTGCAGCTTATGCCCATGAGCTTCCTCGTTATGGCCTTGAAGTTGGTCTCACAAACTATGCAGCAGGTAGCTTTTTTTTCCAATCTATAGTTTTACCTTATTTACCATTGAAAATATTATTATTTACTTTTTATCTGAAAACTTGAGCAGCTTATTGTACCGGGCTTCTTTTGGCTCGCCGTGTGTTGAAAATGCTTGAGATGGATGATGAATATGAAGGCAATGTTGAGGTATATTCTGCAAATCCACTCTATCATTTATCAATAAAATGAGCAATAAACTAGCATTCAGATTCTCTCTTACTAGATTAAATTCTTTACATGTTTTTTCAATCTTAAGGAACTAATTTGTTAAAGTGGCTTTCGTGATCAGGCCAGTGGTGAGGATTTCTCAGTTGAACCAACAGAGAGGAGGCCATTCCGTGCTTTGCTTGATGTTGGTTTAATCAGGACCACAACTGGAAATCGTGTGTTTGGTGCTCTGAAGGTAACTTCAACAACAATAAAATGTTCTTTTCATTTGGTGGTACACTGTTCCAACTAGATATGTTCAAGTGGTAGAATCCTCTAACTAGTAACTTGAGTTGACATTACGTTGATTTATATGTCCTTTGAAAAGATTTAAACCAACTTGATTGTATAAATGACTGTATCAATGATTTTATCCTTGTGAGGTGGCCTCATTTACCTTTTCCTTATGAATATGCTTGTCCTGAACATCGGGGGTCAGGAGTCTCTTTCCTTCTCTTAAGCGGAAATCTATATTAAGCTGTCAATGTTTTTTTCTGCATTATTCATTGAATTTTGTGACCTGAAATGTCTTTGATTACAGGGTGCTCTAGATGGGGGTCTGGATATTCCTCACAGTGATAAACGCTTTGCTGGCTTCTCAAAGGATAGTAAGCAACTTGATGCTGAAGTTCACCGCAAGTATATCTATGGTGGCCATGTTGCCGCATACATGAGGGTAATTCCAAGTGACTTGGAAATGCCAGATCTATCTTTGAAAAATGTTAATGTTACAAGTGTTAATTTGAAATCTCATTAGAATTTTTCATACTCTAGACTTTGGCGGAGGATGAACCAGAGAAGTATCAGTCCCACTTCAGCGAGTATGTCAAGAGAGAAATTGATGCTGATGGCTTGGAGGCCTTGTACAAGAAGGTCCATGCTGCCATTCGTGCTGATCCCACAGCAAAGAAATCTGATAAGCCACAGCCTACAGAGCACAAGAGGTTTGTTGTTATGTAGTTGATGTGGAGATTCCTTTTATGTGTGATCTCTTAATTATCTGAAAGAACGTTATGGTTATTTTGGGATCCAATACTACAAAGCATGACCTGAATATCTATGTTTCCTGGTTGGAGTAATTTTTCTGCTATTCGAATGTAATCAAAACAAATTCTCAACAGAAGTCTGATCTTAAAGTTAAAATCATTTTTTGCTTCAAAGATCTTTCTGCCATCACAAAAATTCTTTGGATTAATAACTTCATTCGCCTTTCTGTTAGGGTCCATTTTTATGATGCGAACCCTGTGTTGTGAGTAGTTATTTTCCATTGCATTTCCTGTTTGTTGTTGTTATGGATCCTTTTTCTGAGTGTTTGGACATCAATTTTTGTTTCAAAACTTCTTTGGGTTTGAAGATCTTTCATTGATACTAACTTTTTGTGTACTATAGGTATAATGCAAAGAAGCTTACATACGAGCAAAGGAAAGCTTCATTGATTGAGCGTCTACAAAACCTCAACTCAGCAGCTGCTGACGATGATGAAGATGATGAGTGAAAATACAGTTAGGCGGGCATTAGAGTCCTGAACTATTCTACTTTTTCCTAGTCTTCATGTTGTTTAAGATTAAGATTAGTTCGATTTGGATGTGTTTGAAGTTAATTTTTGTTTATCTTTTCTTGCAAAAATTGTACTGCTTTGAGGGTAACATTTGGAATGACAGATGTTTTGAAATTTTGACTTACTGTGTTAAAGCCCCCATACCCTTGTTTATTTCTTGAGCATTAGTGGCTTATGAATATACCCCATGACAAGATTCAACTTGAATGGTGGGCTGTAGTTTAACTGCATAGCATTCGATGTTGTAAGCCAAGGCATCAACCGAAGACATGCGTCAGAGCAGTGTTGTGTATTGGTAGTGACTTGGTCCCTTGCCCTATTGGTTAGCTTTTTAACACTCAGAATGTTGACACCTTCGCACTAGAAGGTAGCAAATAATATACCCTGATAAACTTTGAACTTACAATGTGTCAGCTCCTGATTCTGGTTCTGTGAACAAATTAACCCATGCCACCAGTGATCAGTAGCCGAATGGAGGAGCCATGAAAAGGGTCCACTTCCAACGGTATAACCATTTCTAGTCACAGCCAATTGATTTCTATCGTCCTTGACCTGTAAGAGCTCAAAACTTTGTCTATGCTACACATTTCCTTTACACATCCATATATTCGTAACACAAAGATGGCTTCGCCTTCAAACAGTTTGCAATTCAAGCAAAATTATGGTGCATTCATTGACCATAACATCGGTAGCCACTAGAGCTCCTAGCTCAACCAATTCTAACAAGGCAGTAACAGTAACACGAGTTTCATTTCCAAGATCTCAAACTCTGCGTGTTTGCAAGAGGGATTTGGATCCTGTGTTGGACACCAAACTTGTACACCGCATGTTGGTTTCTTTATACAAATGTATCTGTACCTTGAGGATCAGATAAATTACGCGTAAAGATGTGCTAAGTTCCTTACTTCTGCATCTATTAAGATTTGAATCTTGATCCCTAGCACAAAAATCAAGTAGATGTTTACTTCGGTTGACGGTTTGCAATGCAGGTTTGTGACCTTGAGTTTGGGGGGTATAGCTCTGGGCTTGCACATTGGTGGCTCCAATGCACTTGCTGCTAGAAGACCACCACCACCACCACCAGAAGAGAAGAACCCAAATGTGAGTGGTCTAGAAGCAAAAGTACTTACTAGCAAGAAGAGGAAGGAAGCCACGAAAGAAGCTGTGGCCAAGCTAAGAGAGAGAGGAAAGACAATCAGCGAACCATCTGAGTAGAGCAATAATTTTCAGTGGAATGCATTGGTTGTATACTTGCAAGTGAAGTCCATTTTGCAACTCCCTATCTTATTTTCTTTCCTTCCTTTGGCAAAAACTTTTTTTTTCCTATTTTAGTATTTCCTCCTGAAATATCCTTAAAGCTTCTTTTTTTATTATTATAAGGAAGGAAAATAAAACAAATTACAAGAGGCTTCGAGAGAGACTAACCCCAATTATATCCTCCAGGAGGATAGTGGCGTACCTTGAAGGTACACTTTCAAAAGTGGTAACCTGGATACCAAAATTAATTACAAAGTTGGCAAGTCAATCTACACAATGATTTCCCTCTCTATAGGTATGGCGGGTAAGAACGACCCAGTTTCGGGTGAATAATTCATTGATGCCCAGGATGAGGAGGTTGAGCGATATTGTCCGGTGTGTTGCGTCGGATAAGAGATTCTTGACCACAAGAGGGTCTAGCTCGAGTACCACGCGCCAAAAGCCAAGATCCTAAGCTAAGTTCAGTCTCGAAAATACTCCCCAAAGTTCCGCCGAGACCGAGAAACACCAACCGATGTTTTGTACAAAACTGTCAAGCTAATCACCAGAGCTATCCCGAATAAGTCCACCTGTTGTGGCCGAGAGGTTTGCGCTATTGCACGCATTGTTGCTGTTCAGTTTTACCCATCCAGAGATAAGCGGACACCACCCAATAAGTTGTTCATAGCGAAGTCGAAGAGCAAGACAGGCTCGAAGTTGCCAGACAGAAGACTAGTAGATTTGTCGGACATAATTAAGGACAAGGATTGTAGGAGAAGACGGGCCATGAGAATTGGGTGTCAAAGAGGGCCATATTTCTCCGTTTCCAAAAAAATCAGCAGGTGGTACCAAAGATAATTGACTAGTCAAAAGAAATTAGAGAGAAGGCGATCTTGCGCGAGGAATCAAAAGAAAGATCGGATAAGTTAGAGGCCGGCCAGTGCCATATATGCTTCCAAAGGCTACTGGAATGAGAGGAAGGCTAACTGAGTTCTCACTAGTTTGAATGACGGGAAAGAGGACCAAATTCGTTTACTTGATGATTATCAGACGTAAGCAACTGAAATGCATTCACTTGAAAGTACAACTTTGTTGGGACAAGTGATCATCTCTCAGTGTTGGAGCAGGCTATGGCTCCAGGTTGTCAGGTGCTCTAGGCTATAGCCATCAAAGATGCCAGCAGAGAAAACATGATACCTCTACTTGATCTAGATTATTGAATGGAAAGAAAGGGAAAAGGATAAGAAAAGATAATCAACTTGCTGTTGGTTCAAAGCTGCGGCCTTTGGACTTTAATCATGACTACGATAGAAAATGAAGATTGGCAGCCTTTTGTGGTTGGAGCATGTTAATTTAAACCAACCGATGAATTCTCTAATCACGAGGGTAAGAGAATCGATTTTTCTCTCAGAAAGAACTTCCTAATAGCAGTGAGAATGTTGTTAGAGCATAGGATTAGGTGTAAAAACTATTATCTGATACACAATTCTTCTAAACATGCAGTACCAAATCGAATGAGGAGAATGGATCAAGCAGTTACTTAGAAGGAAGATGAAGTCCCAGAGTTGCTTTGTGTTAGTCGTTCCATTGGAAGACTTGGAAGCATTGTTTCATCGCCTAAGAAATGAAGGATGTACATGAAAAATATGCGAGGAGAAAGTAAAGCAAGCTCCGGAGAAACTAAGACATTTAGATAATTCTTCTTTCCGAAAGTTTTGGAGAAATCAAGAAGTAACCACGGGGATTATTTATTGAGATGATAAATGTTTTTGGTTATGGAGGGACGTATGGTCTTGTAAAGTATGTACAAATTTTCAATTTTATTAATATAAGTTAATTTTCAAAAAAGATAATACAAATAATTCAGTAAATATTTGGCTAAAAAGTGAGATCTAAGGAGATCTAGTAATATGCACTTTACTCCTAACTAATAGATGCTATTTTTAAATTGACTCATGCGAAATGCGAAAGAATTCTTACCTTAAATGATTAGGCAAAATGCCGCGTAACTCTCCTTGTGAGTCTTCCTATTTATCTTTGACATAATCACACCAAATTATGTAAAGTAAATTCAATTTGAGAAAAGTAGAAAAATTTATAAAAAAGTGAAATTTATGTTAAAAATAAAATTTATTCTAAAATATATAATTTTTAAATAATTAATATAGTATAATATTATCTTATCAGAACTTAACATTTTATTGATAACAAATAATAGGGTTAATTACTCAAAAAATCTCAAACTTTTGTCAATTTTTCAATTATAGTCTAAACTTTAAAAAGTAGCAAAAGAATGTCTAAGTTTTTAATTTTTTTCAATTCTAGCCTGAACTTTAAAAAAATAGCAATAAAACACTCAAACTTTTAATTTTTTTAATTCTAGCCTAACGTTAGTGTTTTTGTTAAGTTTGCTAACATGACTTACAATATGTTTTAGAAATCTTAACTATTAATATATATCAGTCAAAATTAATACAATAAATGAAGATTAATAAAACGACGTCGTTTTATTACATAATTAAAATGACGTCGTTGTTTAAAATGACCTAAATCAGATTACACAATTTCGACGACCTTACGCTTTGAGTTTATTCCTTCGTTTTCAGTTTGTTCTCTCGAAACCCTCACCCTTCGATTTTTATATTACGCAGCCCTAACACCCTCACACTAATGGTATCAAAAGAATGAACTAAAAACAAAGAGCTTATTGGTGCAATACGTTATAATACGACAGTAGCTCGGGGCGTCAAAAGAATAAGCAGAAAATAAATGGTTTAGAGTATCGGGAGAAAAACAGATAATGCCAAGCTAAAATTGAAGAAAATTAAAAATTTAAGCATTTAATTGCCACTTTTTGATGTTCGAGTTGGAATTGAAAAATTTTGAAAGCTTGGACATTTTATTGGTACTTTTTAAAATTCATATTATAATTACAAAATTGGCAAAAGTTTGAGATTTTTTTTTATAATTAACCTTAAGTAATAATAAAAGATTTTATGAATTTTTTGTCAAGGAAGTGTTTGTAAAAATTAAAAAAATTCTTTTTTAAATATTCGTGACATTAAATGATTCTAACATTTATTACC
>JANVCL010000005.1:7421755-7445643 GCA_026546855.1 Erythroxylum incrassatum | reverse complement strand
ATGTTAAAAATAAAATTTATTCTAAAATATATAATTTTTAAATAATTAATATAGTATAATATTATCTTATCATATCACATAACTTAACATTTTATTGATAACAAATAATAGGGTTAATTACTCAAAAAATCTCAAAATTTTAATTATAGTGTAAACTTTAAAAAGTAGCAAAAGAATGTCCAAATTTTTAATTTTTTCAATTCTAACCTGAACTTTAAAAAGTAGTAATAAAATGCTCGAACTTTTAATTTTTTTATATTCTAGCCTAATGTTAGTCATTTTATTAAGTTTGCTAACATGACTTATAACATGTTTTAGAAATCTTAACTATTAATACATGTTAACCAAAATTAATACAACAAATGAAGATTAATAAAACGACGTCGTTTAATTGCATAATTAAAATGACGTCGTTGTTTAAAATGACCTGAATCAGATTACACAACTCTAACGACCTTACACTTTGATCTCAGTTTATCCCTTCGTTTTCAGTTTGTTCTCTCGATACTCTCATTATTCGATTTTCATATTACGTAGCCCTGACACCCTCACACTAACGGTATCAAGAGAATGAACTAAAAACAAAGAGCTTATTGGTGCAATACGTTATAATACGATAGTAGCTTGGGGCGTCAAAAGAATTAGCAGAAAGTAAATGGTTGAGGGTATCGGGAAAACAACAAATAACGTTAAGCTAAAATTGAAGGAAAATAAAATTTTAAGTAATTTAATGTCACTTTTTGAAGCTTGGGCTAGAGTTGAAAAAAATTGAAAGTTTAGACATTTTATTGTTACTTTTTAAAATTTAGACTATAATTAAAAAATTGACAAAAGTTTGATTTTTTTGGTAATAACCTTAAATTAATAATAAAAGATTTTATGAATTTTTTGTCCAAGGAAGTGTTTGTAAAAATTAAAAAAATTCTTTTTTAAATATTCGTGACATTAAATGATTCTAACATTTATTACCAAATAATGAAATTTATTTTGTAAAAGAATCCAACAATCAACAAAACTAAATTTGCTATTTGACTTAAAAAAGATGGGCTCTTGAAGTCACTGAATCTAATCAATCATTATCTTTGTCTTTTAATTATTTATCTTCTACCCTAAAAACTTGGAAGCCTTAAATTGAAGTGAAGTCTACTTCCTTGTTTGAATTGACCACTCTCATCAAACCATATCACCTAAACTAATTGTTAACAAAATAAGAAAGCCCATGATTTAATAATATCTCTTCATTTTTTTACAAAAAACAACATTTCCAGTATGCCACGTGTCATTTACCAAAAGAAAACTACAATAATTAACAAAAGAATAACAGAAAAACAGTCGCAAAGAAAGACTCTCTGCCAAGACGGGAGAGCAGCTTTAGATCTGTTGACCAAGAAACCTATCGGACCCTAACACACAGTCCACCGGCGATGGACGGAGGAGGAGGAGCGGTGGGGCAGCATCCTGACACCGAGATGGAGGACGCGGCGGAGCCTCAACAGCAGCCGCAACCTCCACAGGCTATGGCCGGCGGGATTGAAAATATCCCGGCCACGCTCAGCCACGGTGGGAGGTTTATACAGTATAACATATTCGGTAACATTTTTGAGGTCACTGCTAAGTATAAGCCTCCGATTATGCCCATCGGCAAAGGCGCATACGGCATCGTTTGGTACTCTTTCTCTCACTCCCTCGCTTTGTTTTTCTACTTTAACTTGTAATAGTATGCCTTGGCGTAAAGAGTTTCAATTTTTTGGAGTTTCCGTTTTTCGAAATGTTTGCTTGATCATTTCTGAGAAAATCTTTAGAACTTCTCCTTTTTGGGCTCTTTCTGTTGCTTCTTTTAGGTATATCGTTTGCTGAATAATTTGATAGGCTTCTTTCCGTAATTTTTTAGGCAGATTACTTCTTCATGAGTTTGAAGTTTGAACTAATATGGTTGAGCTAAATGGAAGAAGTTAAGTGTTTAGTTAACAGAAAGTTTGTGTTGCTTTTCTTTGTTCTTTTGTTAGCTCGGCGTTGAACTCAGAGACCGGAGAGCATGTGGCCATAAAGAAGATAGCTAATGCATTTGACAACAAGATTGATGCCAAGAGAACTCTCCGGGAGATCAAATTACTTCGGCACATGGATCATGAAAACGTCAGTGAGTGATTAGTTATTGGTTCATTTACATTTTAGATCAGCATACAAATAACTTTAGGTCTTTTCTCCTTGAATTAGCAATATGAATTGTCTGCATTGTGCAATCTATTATGTAGAAGGCGAAAACCAAGTTGACTTCGTCAGTTATGGGATCACTTACTTTCATATATTGTAGAATTGACGATGCAAACAATCATACTGCGTCCTAAAACTAACATAGATTCCTTTTATGATCGGAAATATGTGCTTTACAAATGACTATTTTTGATGGATGGAAGTTATTAGCCGTTAGCATTACTTTTAACATGAAAGTTAAAATTCTTTGTATGTGAAGTTTGAGTTCCACTTATGGAGCTTCGTGTGTTTTCTGACCAGTCCTGTATGGGAAAGCAATTTTTGCATGTTACTTTATGTATGAACATTCCAAAGGGAAACAAACTTGTAGTATGAATTCACATGTAAAGCTATTATATGAAATTTATTCTTGTATGAGAATGAAAAGAACATGTAAAATGGACAAATGCTTTAGATATCTGTGGCTCACTACTAGAGCTTCTTCCAGCTCATGACACTTTATTAAATTAAATTTAGAAATTAGAAATGAGGTGTGGAGATTATTCTTAATGATATATGTGCTTGTATTCACAAAATATCATTTTCACCAGGTTGTTGATTTTTGGGTTTTACATTAAATTTTGACGCTAATATGGGAGTAAATGACCAAAGGAATAATTTAACAGTTGAACTTTGGCTTCTGTACGTTTGAAGTTGAAATTAGGTCTCATATGACTTATTAAATTCCAATATACGCTCAATGAGACAATGTTTTGAATTACTTTGCTTAACCTTTAATTTACTTGGTTAAATAAATGAGTTGGGTTTTTGAGAGATTAATGAAATTCTGATCTGTAATACTTTTCGGAGAGTATTTTAACTAAAATGATTCATATGATTCTTCTAGAAGTTCCCTTTTAATGATTACAGGTTTTTTTTGTGGTTCAGGTCGTGGCAATCAGGGACATAATCCCCCCACCCCAAAGAGAATCATTTAACGATGTTTACATGGCCTATGAGCTAATGGACACTGACCTGCATCAGATCATTCGCTCTAATCAGGCATTATCAGAGGAGCACTGCCAGGTTGGCATTAAATATTTGTTTGCTTTGCTTTTTAATTGTAAGCAGAATTTTCTTATAGTTTAACTATTTAACTGTAGATTTAGTTTTTCATACAAGAACACCATACAACTCATGTAATAATGTGCTAAATGAAAAGTAAAAAATAAATTTGAACTCGAAGCTGTAATGTTGCTATGTGTAATTGGTTCTCTCCCTTTACCTAGAGTTCATCCTTGAGTAACTGATGTTGAGGGTTTTGAATCTTTTGTGCTTATACATTTTCACTGTTCAGTAGCTTGACAATTAGCTTTCTCCTGAATTAAGTGGCATTTTCCTTGATATTCAGTTGAACTTACAAATAAGTTAACGGACTCAGAATATACATCTCTTTAGTAAGACCCCAACTGTTAATATGTATTTAACTCTGGTTGCTCTGACCGTACAGCTAATGTTCACTTTGTGTACGTGAGTCTTAGATGGGCTGTTACTTTTTCAAGGCAGGTTAACCATTGTTTAACATTATATTACCAAACAGCTGTATGGAAGCATAGGGGAGGCACTTTTTATTTGAGAATGTTGTTGATTTTCACATTATCAACTTCTATATCTTTTCTGTGGTAATTTATTGTTCAAAGTTGATAAAGAGTGGCAGATAAGTGTCCAACATTGTGTGCTTTAGTTTGGAGAGGACTTGGTTGACTAAATATAGAGAATTTTGAGCAGGCCAAGATCTGAGAGATTTAGTGCTGCTGTACTTCTTCGCTGACTATTTTCTGATTATCCTTAAACAATTTGTAGCTTCTATTGCATGCTCAAGCTGGTTCTGTAAGTATGTGATTAATGACAGGTTTAGCCCCTATTCAAATCCTTTTTTTCAGCCCTTCCAAATACAACACTGTTATCATTTAACATAGAATTGCGGAATTTTAAACAGTCGACACTCTCATCAAATGTCTTGAAATTTGAACTAAAAAATACATGCATCAAATTGAACATCAAAATAACCACATGGTTTTTGTGAATTCAACTCAAACAGTCTTCTGCTTGTTACCAGTTACCATTGTCATATATCTTCACTGTTTTCTTTTGTCATTTTTTCTTATCCCTTTTTTTTCCTAACAGCTTTGCAGAGCCAAGCAAACTGATTTTATTTATTGGTTTCTGCAGTACTTCCTCTATCAAATTCTCCGTGGATTAAAATATATACATTCTGCAAATGTCCTGCACAGAGATTTAAAACCTAGCAATCTTCTCTTGAATGCCAATTGTGACTTAAAGATCTGTGATTTTGGTCTAGCTCGGGTTACATCAGAAACTGATTTCATGACAGAATATGTTGTTACAAGATGGTACCGTGCACCAGAGTTGCTGTTAAACTCCTCAGATTACACTGCTGCTATTGATGTATGGTCAGTGGGCTGTATTTTCATGGAACTGATGGATAGGAAGCCCCTGTTTCCTGGTAGAGATTATGTGCACCAGCTACGTTTAGTCATGGAGGTAATTAAACAATTCTCTTAATATTTCCTAATTTTCTGGAAAACTTTAGGTCTCAGTCGCATGAATTTAGAAGCTAAGCTTTGCAATTTTAGGAGATGAATTAACAGATGCTAAATCCTGCAGTTGATTGGCACTCCAGCAGAAGCTGAATTGGGATTTTTGAATGAAAATGCAAAGAGATACATTCGACAACTTCCTCTTTATCACCGTCAATCATTAACTGAGAAGTTCCCAAATGTCCACCCAGAAGCTATTGATCTTGTAGAGAAAATGTTAACATTTGATCCCAGAATAAGGATCACAGGTGAATGTGTTTTCCGCTGTTATTTCTTCAGCAACATAATTTGTTTATTTGGTTTACATCTTTCATAACTGGAGTGAAGTAACTTTACTATTCCATCATTTATCAAATGGCCACAAATTTTACCTTAACATGTTTGTCAGTTCTATCATTTATTTGTTATATCGATGACATTTTCCTAAGAGGTGTCTCTGTTACTTGATTAGATGGCCAATTGCAGCAGTTAGCCATTTGAATCTAGTGGAGTATAACTCAGTAATTTAGGGACCCTTTTAAAGTTAGATGGGTGCAAATATCATTTTGATTGTAGATTTGCAGTCATTTAGCGACTATGATCACCCTTATTGAACTCTGCTAAATTATGCTCTAGCTTACATCTTTGTATTACTTCGAAAGCCTTGCTGCTCGTCAGGCTTAAAGTTTACTAGTTATAGAATTGCTTTTTTCTTTTATTTTATGTTGTTATACATTTAGGCTCAGATACCAATAATACTGCAAAAATACAGTACACAACTGCTGATTTTCCGCATGTCTCCATGATCTTTTTGTCACCAGTTGAAGTAACATCATAGGTTACAGTCTGAATGTCTAATGATGCTGGATGATGATTTCTTTTTTTTTGTTCTACATGATAATTTAAAGGTTCTCTTTATTTCATGTATTTTTCATATCCTGCATGGGGTCCGAATGATTATTTGTTTATCTGTTATAGTTGAGGGTGCCCTTGCCCATCCCTACCTGACATCGCTACATGACATAAGTGATGAGCCAGTCTGCATGACACCCTTCAGCTTTGACTTTGAGCAGCATGCACTGACTGAAGAACAAATGAAGGAGCTTATATATCGGGAGGGTCTTGCATTCAATCCCGAGTATCAGAATCCGTGATGACAAGTTCTGACGTTTTTTCATGTGTTTTAACAGTGTGGATTTCGTTGCTCATAAAATTTCAGTATCTTTTTCTTCGTGTACATATATGTTCCATTCTAAACTGGGTGCTCCTTGAATTATAATGTTGAATTGAGGGCAGATTTTAGGAACAAGAACCATTAAATGGTGTACCATTTATCCTGCTATCTGTTGCTTTTTGCCCTTTATATTTTCAATTCAATGAAGCCAACTTCAAACGATCCTTCTCTCACCCAGATTAAGGGCATGTGGCAATTTGCAGATTTGTCTCTGTTTCTTTTCCTTCTCTACGAGGAGTGAACTAAACATTGGAGATTCAGGCAGAAAGTTAAACATTGTTTTTGGCAAGACAAGGCCATTGAATGGTTGAAGATTCACAAGGTTATGCGATGGTGCCTTCTGAAATCACCACCAACGTACAGAGTGAGAGTTGGACATTGTTAATGAAACTTTATACGGATGGTCTGGCACTTGAATGATCTTACTGACCCGTCAAAATGAATTGTTTTTGGCAAGATAAGGCCATTGAATAGTACTCGGAAGTCAGAAGTTACATACGACGCAAAAGCATACCATGTAACTGAGGCACATTGTACGGACAGACATGTTATCGGATCCTAACGTAAAAATGTCAAATCTGAATTTTGTAAATGCTAACTTCATTTTGGGAGACGAAAGGAAGACGAACATTCAGCCAATATTTGCTACAAGCATATCAAATAAAATGAAAATACAAGAGAAAGGAAAGAGTAATCTCCCCTTTAGGAAGAACATGCGTTATTGGATCACCATGCTACTAACTCTTCGTGCTCCCAAAGAATCTCGACAGAGGAACAGGGCCATCAGCCCCTTCATCATCACTACTGGCCTGCTTGGATCTTGATCTACTCTTTTTTCCTTTTTCTGATCTCTTAGACTTTTTGGATCTTCTTGATTCTCTCTCATCATCGCTAGTTGACGAATCAGAGGATGAACTAGAAGAGCTAGACTCTGAAGATCCCCGCCTTGAATGCTGAAATTTTATTTTAAAATAAGATCCTTAAGGAATTACTTTCAGGGAACTTGAAGTACAGTGGAATTTAATGATATTCCTAAGATTCCATTTCAATAACTTCCAGGAATCAATGTATCAAAGAAACCAAGTCAAACTAATGCATTTTTGTAAGAAAAGGTATGATAAAGACATAAGGAACTTAAAATAAATATGCATCTACTTGCAACCAAGCGATCTCATAAGGAATCGAAATAGATCAGAATTAAAGGCATGACAAACATATGACAGTAATTATCCACCTCAAAGACAAAAAAAAGTTCATGGTCAACTTAGTTTTAGATTGTATCAATCTTGGAACAAAATCAGGTTACATTTCTATAACATGTGATACAAATGATTAAATGTTAAACTTAAATCTCACAGTATCTTCAAAACACGAAAAAAAACTTGATGGATTATGATAAACTTGGAAAGTATGAATCAGAATTACCAGAGGCTCTTTCCAACTTGGTACTTTATATTACTGGTCGCTCAGTTCTAATGGATTCGATAATTTTTGTAGCAAAACATAAGCGTTAATACATTCAATAAAAATTGTCTTTCTTAGTTCAAGAAAGCATCATTTGCACAAATAGATAACATAACCAGCCCTTAAGAACGTTATTAGAGAACAGACAGGCATGGATAAAAGATGGAACTAAATTTTTTCTCATACAAAAGCAAGCAACTAAATCAAAGAGCGAAGGCTTAAACTTTCTGATATTTATTTTCTGGTAAATGCAACTCAACAAATTATCAATACTATGAATATATAAGCACCTTTCTCTTTTTTCTGCTACGTTTCTTCACATCCTTGTCCTTCCTATCTGCAGCACACATCTTGTATTCATCACTACACAAATCACTAGTAATCACATAACATGATATGATATTTCAGAGCTGTTTCATGCATACCTTTACGACGTTTAGACTTGCTGTGGGAGTGATTCTTCCCATGGGCAAGTTTGTGTGCTCTTTCAGCATCTAGTTGTGCTCTGTACTCCCTCATCATCTTGTCTTTATCTGCTTCAAGCTCCTCCTTTTTCATTTCATCTTCCTGTACATTAAGAGTAAAGCCAAATCCAAAATACGTTTCATGGCACATAAGGGTAGCGTCAAATGCTAGAAATCAACATACATAAGAAGGCCTTTATTACAAAAGCCTAGAAGATAGACAAACTGAAAGGCATAATCATCACAGCCTATATGAGTTACCATATTGAGATCTAGGTGCAGAAAAATGTTTCAGCAAACAGATAGAGATGCAAAATAATTCTGCTACAGCAAAATCACTTTCAACCTTTCACCAAAACTATGCTTGATCTCATGATATTGTTTTGTTAAAAGTAATTTCCTTTCATTTGTTATCATATATCTTATTTTTCTTACTAGGCCATATACTTCATATTATGACACAAGTTGGCAAATTATTATAATCAGTTGCCCATGGAAAACGTTTTGTGCAGCTTTTGATATATCATTCATTTTCCATGTGTATTGGGCATGTAATACTGAGAATTTAAAACTTGGCAGACAACAAGTCTAATCAGATTGTCTTTGTGACAAGGTATGTAAGTTTATGTTTGTGTAGGTGGAACAATTATACAAACAAAATATGGCTCAAACCAAGATGGCAATTAGTAATGACAAAATAAAAATATGCTACAGTGAGTGAAGAACAATAAGGCATATCCAACAAGCTACCTTTTGCTTCTTTTTGAATTCTTCCCAGGTAATAGTGTGTGAGGTTTTAAGGCTAGCCAAACGAGCAGCATGCCACTCTGGTGAATGAAAAGAACCATCCACCTGCGACTCTCCTCATCAGAAATGTTCCAGGAACAAGAGTTGCAAAGAAAAAGACAAGCAGGTGTCATCCACACTATAAAAGCCACTAGATTACCCAATTGGATATCGGTCAACAGCATAATTCTTGATATGGGTCAAGCCTTTCAATGATCAACTAATTCAGTCAGAGCTGAAAATGCCAGGTAATAACTTACACCAATATGTTTACTGAGAAGAGCTACTATTATTATTGTCTTTGCTAAATGAAATAAACTTCGTTTCGGTTAAGAGTTAGCCCCATCCACGTAATTCTAAATCCTAGCATGAAGGTAATCCATGCATCATAAGCCTGTCTACTACCAAGTAAAACAATCAGCAATCTAGGAACCAATCTACGATCATAAAGAACCAAAATTATAGCAGTAATACTAATCAACACTGCTAATAAATATTTGAAGAACTTGTCCAGTCAGCAGTTCCTTCAACTGGCAAAGCCAAAACAGACCTTTAATTTTCAAATCCCTTATTCGAAACCATAATGCGCAAAACCAAAACCAGTAAGTACAACTACAACGTACAACACCGATGATTAGCAGAATAATATTAAGCATCCAAACGAATCCATCCAGCAGAACATGATTGGTTACCCCACACATTGCCACAAACAAATTCACCAACAAGTACATAACAACATCATAAACGTCTCCAAATAAGTAGATTTCAATCTAAAGCATCTAATTTTTATACAAAACTAAAACTTAAAAAGCACACGAGTGAAAGAAAAGGTCGAATTTATCGGTTAAAAAATCGAAAGTCTCCATCGACAATGCATAGTATGAAAGGGTACAAACCATGCCGTCTTCAATCTCTACAGGTCCCGCGGAGCTAGAGCCAACCTTCGCTCTTTGCATAGCTTTGTATGCTTGATTTTTACCCATTCCGAAATCTGCGAGAGACCCTGATGATAAAATCCAGTTCACTGGAAGAAAATTTTGATCTTTAAGCGGAACAAAAACCCAGATCGAAAAATCAAAGAAGAATCTGAAAAAAAAATGATTAGGGTCTAAACTATAAGTGGGTCCGAACGCCGGGAAAGAAACAGGAGAGAAAATATAGGGACCAGATAGAGAAAGAGAGAGAGAAGTGGCCCAATTGTCTATCTGCCTCACTTAAAAGCCTCTTAAGAGTTCTTGATTTCGAGGCACGTTAAATGAGAAGAAATGAGATATTTTTTTAATTGATGATCTTCTAGTTTCTCAAGTACAGCTTTTTGATCGGATACGGATATTTTGCTTCCAGTGGTAATGTCGGAGTTAAAACTATCAGAAATTTTGAGAGTAATTGGGAACCTGACGATGAGTAAGAGAGCCAGTAATCAATCAACAGTCGACCAATCGAATATGTGATAGCTTCTTGTGTGCAGAAATGTACAGGCTATGTAAAAATCTGAAGGATCTTAGAGTTTTAAATTTATCTCCTCTAATATTTTTGAAGTGAGGTCTTAGGAATTTAAAATTAGTCCAACTAAACTAAAATACCTAGTGTAAAAAAAAAAGGAGAGAAAGAGAAGCCTAATAGCACAACAGACCGCGAGAGAAAATCCAAATAACAATGAATGAAGTTCGGTTCTAGTTCTGTGTTTTTAGTAACCTTAAACTAAAATCGCTAAATATATATATATATATATATATACAGAAATTAAAACCATTAAATATATATATTATTAAATAATAATAATTTAAGAGAATTTAATTTCACTTGTATTTGTTATTAAATATAAAATAAAATTAGAAAATTTAAAATTTAAGAGTTTAATTAAATACCTAATTTTATTTCAATATTTTATGTGATATTTTTAGAAAAATATTCATGAAGTTTTATTTAAAATAAATATTTATATTTATAAATTAGAATTTATTTGTTAATATATATTGTGATTATTAAAACCAATATTATCATTTGAAAATAAATAATTGGTATTTAAAAAACAGAAATAAATAATATTTCAATTTTATATGTAATTGTCAGATATCTTAAATTTAAAATTTTTTATTAAATTCAGCTATGACAAAAACATCAACTTGTTACTACAAAGTCCAAAGGGCATTACAATCGGTCCACTACTCTTTTTGAAGTCTGCACGAGCTCTCATCTACATTAGGCCCTTAGGCCATGATATTGGTCTTGAGCCTGTATAAGCTGCTGTAATGTTGTTATATGCATGCAGATATAGCAATCAGTCCCTCAGCCGCAAGCAAGGTGTCATGATCGGCGATCCATTCCCTTTCGACGTTCAAAATAGCAGGTGAGTTAACGTAATAATCCCCTCATGATTAGCTTAAGCTATCGAGAGATCTGATATATGTAGTGGAAAATAGAATAACCAGAAACTAGTGGATGCGAATTTCTTTTGCTTTATAAAGTTTATGCAATTATATCACATTACAAGCACTAGTGCTTGCCATGGGGAGTTCAAATCTTTTGTCTGACTTGGATTTCATTTTTTGGGTACTTTTAGGCACTTTATTTGAATTTAAGGACCCCCACCACCTTCACAGCTTTTGATACACAAAAAATGTACAGACTACTCACTCATTTTGTGTTGTCCCTATGTATAAGTGTCTCAATCATAGTCTTACATTCATTTTGCGTTGAATATAAATATGTGTCAATCGTAGTCTCTCTTCGTTAGTTCTTTTTATTTTATTTGTAATTTGGTTATTGCTATATGCTTATGTACTCTTCGAACAGGGGACAAGGGCAACTAACAATTCATGGGAAAGTGTTAATATCAGTAAAGATGCAAGTGCTTGCCAGTTCTTATCATGTTTGAACATTCTGCATGTTAAATGCCATGCAAAGTCCTATTCTCCTCCATGCAAACATATTTCAGTCTCACTCATTTTTGTGTACTATGATGTCTTGATCGATCGCTGTCTTCTTATTTCTGAAATGCATCATCTCTATTTATATTGATGGTCAACTAACGTAGACATATCCAACAATTTTCCTATTATGTATGTTACCAAAATGAAAGTTACAAGAGTTGTAGAGATAAGGATTCATATAATTATTCCAAAAAGAAAAAGGCATATGATTTTATCTACATCCTGTTTAAATTGAACTCATCGTTGGAGTTGTGTTGAGGACAAAATTCTTGCTAGAAATTGAAATCGAAATGTCCACGAGAAGGAAATCCGCAGCAAAAACATATGTTTTTGTGAACTTTAAGAAGGAAAAGTACGAGGGGAAAGAGCAATTTGATTTGAAAATGAGGTCCCACGAGTCACAAACAGTATTTTCCAAACACCAAGGCAAGTCCAAGAATCTGCAGCCACTTGTTGGGTAGTGACCGCAGTTTTAGTAAATTACTACTAACCAAAAATTTCTTGCCTTTCACATCTTTTCAGTAAAATGACCCAAAACCAAAAGTGAAAAGAAAAGAAAGAATAACAAAGGATTTGATCATCTTTTCTTATAAGTACCTTTTAGATATTGCTCAAACAGAATATTCTTTTTATCTATTCTTTTCCATTTCCCCTTATTCTCCTAGAAAAGAGAGTCCCTTTAGAATTTAGATCATGATTTCATCCCCCTTTTCTCTGTATTAAACAGATTGCTATTTTAAGTTGACAAACATTGTACCCTTTTGTTCTATTTCCTCCCAGTTTATCTAACGAACAAGCTCCTGAATCCTGATACTGAGATGGTGGTACTTGTTGAGCCATTCGTTCTAGGTTAGTAGGAGAAGGAAAAAGAAGGGTGATAGAGTTGCTGTCATCAGAGTGAAAGAAAGAAAGAAGTGAAAAGAATGTGTATATAATATGATACGCACGCATTCCGTGTTATTGGAATTATTCTGTCAACGACATTTGTAGACGTGGGGTGAGTTCGAGTTTGACACATAAAGAAAGAGACGATGAAATAGTTACTATACTTTACTTGGCACTGGCACGACACCCTATACTGTACAAACATATGGAGACTGGGGAATCTATCGTGGGAGTTGCTTTCCATTCCAGCACTCAAGATGGTCAGGACCAGGGTGGGTTCTCAGTCTGGTATTTTTTTGCTTGATTCACAATCACGGGTTTCCTATTTCATATTTTAATTTCATTTGTAATAGTTGCTATTTGTCCGGTCACCTTTTGTGTCACGTTCTTGTCTCTTTCTCCTGCGAGCTTTTAATGACTTTTGGGCACTTGGTTCTGTCTTTTTCCCAATTTTCATTTTTCACCGACATTCCATAGTTTACTTGCTCTGGTCCTGCGACAATTGTAACAGCATCGTTCAACAACACTATTTTTAATTAAGGATTTGTTATTATAAAAATATACTAATAATTTGTCAGCTACTAGTAAATGAAAGGACATATAATTAAAGCTTGTTGGTTGATATGCGGAAAACGTGCAAATCCTTCCTTGCAAACCCTGAAAGTGAAAAGTGAAAAGTTTTGTTAATCATTGTTATCACTCCATCGCGAAATAATTGAGGAGATTAATGCTTACCTTGTTGCAAATAATTAAGTCCTTGTATTAAAAAAGTAGGATATTCCTTCCTATTCAAAATAAGCGTTATTTTAGAGAAATTTTAATTATTTAAAATAAGTGTCGTTTTTATAATTTTATTTTTAAAATTACTCTTTAATTTCTTCCACATCTTAATTACACAGATTACACAAATTATATTTTCAAGACACTTTAACATGTAATTAATAAGGGACATTTCATTAACTTTCTTAATAAGTATGCATTTCTCTAAAACGATACTTATTTTGAATAAGAGGAAGTATTTGTTAACCAAAATTAAGAGAACAACATAATTTAGACATCGTTTTTTGATCCATAAATATGAAAAAGAAAGAAAAGTCCTTTTTATGCTCATGGATTTCATTAATAAGTACTCCCTTCTATTCAAAATAAATGTTATTTTAGAGGAATGCATATTTATTAAAAAATTTAATAAAATGTCTGATATATCTTTATTAATTACACGTTAAAATGTCTTGAAAATATAATTTGTATAATCTGTGTAATTAAAATGTGAGATAAATTAAAGGGTAATTTTGGAAATAAAATCATAAATATGCATAAAAAGTCACAAATAACACTTATTTTGAATAATTAAAATCCCTCTAAAACGACGCTTATTTTAAATAAAAGAGATTACATAAAAAGTCGTACTTAGCACTTAATCAAGGCTTAAAGATGATGGGTAGAGCAACCAGTCCTTCCTTTGGTGAATAAAGGGGGGAGAAATGAACGAAACTTCCACTCGAATGCAAACGAGTAGTTGGCATTGATGTAGTGTTGAAAACGACTCGAATACACATACAGCGTGGACTCTTTTCCTGCATGTGGTCTCACGTCGGACATCATTACTCTTCATCTTCCTATTCATTGTCTTTATTATACGTAGCTGTCGTTTAGGTGTTTTAATCACAATGCGAATGAATACTTGCACGTTGACACAAATCACAGATCCTGTCATTTCATAATTAATTGAAATACGTACTTTCAAAAAAAATAATTAACCGGAATATATTTTCAAGAACGTTTCATACAGATGATATATTTTTAATTAAATTATTGGAAAATTAAATATCAAATTCTTTTAATAAATAAGATTATAATAATTATTTAAATTAAATATCTCACTACATTTTAATAAATTAATACATATACTTGAATTTTTATTAAATTTGCCTTTTTAATGTACAGCTAAAAAGGGTAGCGATTTCTATCGTGAAGACGACCAAGTCATTTTCCAAATGGCGCTATATTGACCATGTAGCTATAATTCCTCATACTTGTTAGCAAGTGGCAAGCATTTAATGACTCCCGAGTTAATGCTCGTATCAATGTGTATACGTAGGCCCCTGTCAACGCCTCCAGAGTTAATGGTCTTATCAACGTGTCTATGTAGTCCCTGTTCTCCGTGTTAACATGAGGCTATGTTTAGTATGGTTTTGAAAATCGGACTAGATTGGTCGATTTGATCAATTTGATCTGTTATTTGTCAATTATTTGGTCCGATTTATTTTTAAAAATTGGTTCTTAATTGAATCAGAATTGGTTTAATCACTGGTTCAATAATTTTTTTAAATATTATTAATATTATATATAAATAAATATAATTATTGTATAATTATGACATCACACCGATCATTTTAAGATGAAATGAAATGTAATACTGTATAAAGCTTTCCTCTTTCATCTCATTCAATTATAAACTCTCTTCTTAAACGATGAAATAATGTTACATTTTATTTCATTCTATTAATAAACTTACTCAAAGATAACCTTAAGCTATGTTTGGTTGGATGTAAATTTTTTAATGAAATAAAATGAAATGGAATGTTTATAATAGAATGAAATATAAATTGATGTAATATTAGAAAATTGTTGTATGAAAATAATAGAAGGGTCTATAATATAATATAGTACAGAGTTGTTTATCAT
The DNA here is from genome assembly GCA_026546855.1 of Erythroxylum incrassatum. Taxonomy (NCBI): domain Eukaryota; kingdom Viridiplantae; phylum Streptophyta; class Magnoliopsida; order Malpighiales; family Erythroxylaceae; genus Erythroxylum; species Erythroxylum incrassatum. Next base: position 7,430,396 of record JANVCL010000005.1, on the reverse strand, counting down.
TTTACAGTCCATTGTAAACTCTCTAAATTGGAAGTTTTTTATTTTTACTGCTTATAATGGAATGAGTTGTAATATGAAACGTTTTTTTTTCAACCCATCTCATTTTATTATAAAACTCTCTTATAAACAATAAAATAATATTACATTTCATAAGAAAGTAGTTTTATGGACAGCTCGCTTCGCATTAATCTCCACTACCGCAATCCACCAAATTAGACGAAAATTCTACATGGACACGAGCACTGGCACGGGCATAGGCACATTTATTTTGGACGATAGCTAAATCTTCCCCTCATATCTTTTGGGACCTACATAAATAGATAGCTGTAATTAGTTAGCACAAGATCGGTCCAGAATAAGTGGACTAGAGGATCAAGTCCCCTAAATCTCGTCTGATCAAATTTTTCTGAAATTAGACCACAAAATATGTTCTTAAAATAGTTTGTTCACTTTGGAGTGAAGTGAATCTCCAACATCATTAATGTCCCGTCTTCAATCCTAACATTCTTGTGGGTAGTTGATATTATTGATGGAAATGCTACGTCCTAACAAACTCCAACTAGATAGTCTTTGGTAAAATGTGAAATGAGAATTTCATGTTGCTTCGACCAAGTGGTTGCTGGATGTAATTTGATACGAGGTATGTTTAACCCACTCTTTTTTTTTTGTAATAGTAACTCTTTTATTTTTCTCTTGTTCTTTGTAAATGGTTCGTTTAAGGATGATGGTTTTAACCAAGAAACCTAACCCACTGGGTTAATTAAGTTACAGAAGCAACATGAAAGGTACTCCTGATTTATCTCGTTTATAAGTATTATTTAGTTCTACTTATATTTTTTGTTGTAATTTTTAATTTTTATTTTTATTTGAAACTTATATTTTTTGTGATTTTCAATTTTTATTTTTATTTGTTTCAAATAAAAATAATTTTGTTTGAATGTTAATGTCAATATATTTATATTTTTTATTACTGATAATAATTATATATTAGATAAAACTTCAAGAAAAATGTTTATAATTAAATAAAATTTTAAATTTCTCATATAATATTTATTAAGGATTATTAAAAAATCATATATATATATTGTTAAAAAAATAATTTTAAATTAAATTTTTATTTAAAATTAATATTATTTAATTTAATTAAAAATTAAATAAAATTACCAAGTAAATTTATTTTTTTCATAATTTTAATTAATTAAATATATAATATAAAATTAAATTATTCATAATTTTTATTAAAAATTAATATATTAAATAATATATATTTAGCTGATAGTAAATCAGGTTATGAAAAAAACAAAAATTACTTTTTATGGTTTTCATAATTTTTGAAAATTAAAAAAAGCATAAACAAAAACAATCAACCAAACATATTTTTTATTGAATTTGAAAACAAAAATAAAAAAATAAAAATCAACTTTACTTGGTGTTATTTTGAATCTAATCAAGATTTAATTCTGAGCTACGTTTTCACATATGTGTTATTATTTTTGATCGATTGTGAATTAATATAAAAATGAGTTATAAATTAAAAAATTGAAAGATCAAATTAAAATATTAAAATATTAATATTTATTATGAATTAAGGGATTATGTAAAATGTATTATAAATATTTTAGTTATTGAAACACACGGTATTTTAGTATCAATATAATATTATATGCTGAATGCAAAAATGAATTTATTAAAAGAGTTTAATGGTGAAAGCACTTCTCTAGACATTTATGCACTCTAGCACAGAGCAAAGGATGTTTTTGGCTATGAAAGAGGTTATCTTTTATTTAGATCCAAATTGATAAAAATAACACATGAATACATTAAGCTTTTCTTTGATCCTTATTTGCACTAGGGAAAAGAAAGGAAGTATTAAATGGAAAAGAAGAGAAAAGAATGGAAGAAAAATGAAATTTATTTTCTCTTTTTTGTTTTCCTAATTTATTAAATGAGGGAATTGAAACTTATATACTTTTATGTCCTTAATTATAGAATTTGTTTATTTTTTGTTAAATAAAGATTCAATAGTAATTTACTTATCTTGCCTTACTTTATCTTGAATTTTCTGTTATTTCTTATCAATTTGATGGAAAATACGTTTGGTCCAAAATTCTCTTCAATTTCTCTCAATTTTCTCACTTTTTCTTTACTTATTTTTACTCGAACAATAGAAACTAAGAGAAATACAATTCTCTTTTTTCTTTTCTACTGCTTTTCTTCCATTCAAACAAAGGCTAAAAGTATAATATGACAAATTAGTTCTTTTTTTATAAAAATATTTTTAAAAAAATCAATTTGTTTTTCTTAATAAATTGGGTTTTGTATTTTTAACGAGGTACAATCTTTTCAAAGTCGAAACCACTTCCAAGAACAAAATACAAGCATAAGATGTTAAAAAATGTGATAACGACAAGAAAGTAATTAATGATTGCAGTCCCATCTCTTACCACAGTGTCTATCAATCATGCATTTCCTCGGAGGGTAAAATTGGTCAACTTGACAATTAATTGCCTAATCGGAACTTCAAACCTTAAACTTAAGAGTAAGGATAATAGTAATAAGAAAAACAATAAATATAATAAAAATTGAAAATAAATATAGATAATGATTGTTTAAAAGGCATAAATGATTGTCATTACAATTATTATATACATTTGTTAAAAATATAAAAAATAAAATTTTTAAAATTTTTTATTTTATACGATAATAATACATAAATAACCAAATTTTTTTTATTCTTAACCTATTAATACTTCCCTTAACCAAGCACCCCTAAAGTTTATTAATCAAATATATTAAATAAAATATTTTATATTATCCAAGTGTTGTTCTAAGCCAACATTCTTCACGCGGAGTAAAGGACACACAAGCACAAAAGGTTTCTGTTTGTTTGCCTGTTTGGTCCTCGATCAGTGCACTCTGTAGCTTAATCAGGTGACTAAAACAGACGCTTGACTCAAAAATCAACTAAAAAGAGTGTGAAAGCATTTGCTTTTTCTAGTGCATGGTTCTTCCTTTCACTGTTCCTAAACAGCTCATTCCTTGCTAGTGAAAGTGGATGATATGGCAAAGAATCTCTTACTTAAAATTTTCTGCAAATCCCAAAAAGTGTCAGACACCCTTTTAACCTCTGGTGTATCTTCTTCAAGATCTCTCCTTTAACCTTTTATCTTACCCTGTGTGCTCCTTTCAGTGCAATTATTGTTAAGCTATCTGGTAAGTTTCTTTGTTCGGGGAGTTCCATTATTCTCACCTCTTTCTTGAGGTGAAAATCCAAACGGGAGAGAAAGAAGCAAACTTTAACGTAATGGCTAACGGGTTTGGTGTTCCCTCCAACTTTAGTCTGAACTACCATTCTCTTGCTCCTACTATTCCCTACTAGCATCTCCATGTAGCAACTTCTCCGCCCCTTGTCGCTCCAATCTCTATCTTGCTCTGAGTTGGGAGCAAACACTCTAGAGGGATATGACCTGTGCATCAATCAAGCTTTCAGTCAAGAGTTTCCCACATGCCTAAGCTTATTTCTCACTGAAAACAGAGTTTCTTTTTTCTGCGACTCCATAGCTTTTCTTCATTCTCCGCCTTGAAGGTCCAAGTTCAAAGCTTAATAAAGCGCTCGTCTCGTTCCATAGTTTACTCGCGATTGACAAAAGTTTCAACCTTTGTCATTTGTCTCTCTCTGCAAAATGTTTAAAAGAACCATTATGCCAGAGAAAAACAGAGTAAGCATCACAATGGCTATAAACAGAACAATCATTCTCCTCCTTTTCTCATTTCTCTTTATTACTGCTGCGACCACCACCACTGCCACTCAACATCACCGACACCTCCTCCACCAACCACTTTTCCCACTCAACACTGCCGTCCCTCCGGCGGCCCAGCCACCGTCACAGTCTCCCCAATCACAATCTCAACCTCAACAACCAAAGTATCCTTTCTCCTCTACACCCACCAACCCACAAAAGTCATTTTTTCCCACCGTCCAGTCACCACCGCCTCCTACACCACCTTCCAACCCCCTCACATCTTTTCCGGCCAACATCTCTTCGCTCCTTTTTCCCCACCCTCCTTCCTCATCCCTCTCGGCCCATCATCTTATTGTCACCATCTCCATCTCTCTCTCTCTTCTCTTCGTCGCAATCCTCGCTGCACTATCCGCCTTTCTCGTCTACTCCCGCCGTCACCACCACCACCGTCATCCCACCATCACCACGACCTCTGACAAGACTTCCCGCTCTGACAGCCTTCGCCTTTTTCCGCCAAACAGCATCCCCTCGGATGGCTCACCTAAGCCTCCAAAACTTCCTCATAGACCAGGGATCCCCAACACTAGTGCCGAGTTTCTCTATCTAGGCACACTAGTAAACTCGCGAACTGGTCTCGATGATCATCAGAAGATTGCGTTTTCAAGCAATGCTGGTGTAAAGATTGGTACTTCCTCCCCTCCTTATGAAAAGCTTGGCTCTCCTGAGCTAAAGCCACTTCCTCCATTGCCCAAACACAATTATACACCAAGTTATAGGAGTGGTGAAGTGCTTGTTAGTTCCCATAATGATGGTGAAGATGATTCGGACACCGAAGAGGATGAGGAGTTCTTTTCTCCAAGAGGGTCTTCTGGGAGAAAAGAGAGTCTTCATGAGAATCCAGTACCTTTGGGATCGAGTTCGACGAGAGAGTTTCAAGTCATTCAAGGAGAGATTTTTGGGTCTAAGAGTTTTAATTCAAGAGCTGCTTCGAAACCGCATTCGAATTCTTCTTCCCCGGAGAATTCCGTGTCGACTAGTTTATCTTCAACGTCAAACCCGAGTCCTAAGAGCATAAAGTTTGAGTCTTCAGATACTATCATCAGCATTCCTGCTTCATCATCACCAGTGTCAAGCAGTACTCAGAACCCGCTGCAGCAAAGTTCAGGTTTTATGGGGCAGAAACAAAAGCCCCCAGTACCAGCGGAGAGTCTACCTAAGCAATTTGCGCCAATGAAGCTGCCACCGCCACCACCTCCGTTGCCACCGTCACGGTTTTGGGAGATTCCGGTGAAACGGCCTGTGGCTCAGGAAGTGAATTGGGAGCGTTCAGGGCGTCCGATTCTAATAACTCCTTCAGGGCCAGCTTCCGTTCAAAATGCAGTATCAAGTTCAACCACTGAGCAGTTGCTAAGCAATTCAACCTTGGAGAGGAGCGAGGAGACGACCCCTAAACCAAAGTTAAAGCCTTTACATTGGGATAAAGTTAGAGCCAGCTCTGATCGGGCCATGGTCTGGGATCGGATTAAATCCAGCTCTTTTCAGTGAGATTCGATAATGTCCTTTTAACTTTTTGTGTGAAATAGTTTTCTGCTTTCTTGCTGTTTTCTTGGTTCCATATTGCTTATGATTGTCAGCGAAGTTGATCTAGTAGTTACTTAAATTTTGATGGTTTGGGAAATATAATGTTGTTCGTAAGTTGTATTCTACTGCTTTGTCTGAAGGTTGAACGAGGAAATGATTGAGACGTTGTTTGTGGTGAACAACTCAAATTTGAATATGAAAGATAACAATGGGAAGCGTCAGTCTTTCCCTTTGTTGAACCAGGAGAATCGAGTGCTTGATCCAAAGAAGTCACAGAACATAGCAATATTGTTAAGAGCACTTAATGTGACCACCGAAGAAGTTTGTGAAGCCCTCTTAGAAGGTAAAGTTAGCATTGCTAAGCTTTGATACTTGACATGTATGGAAACTTGTAACTGCATTGAAGGTGATTCAATATGTGAGCAATTGTCGTTGTTACTGAACTGCTTAGATATTTGATTGTATAATTTCCATCCAAATGTATTAAGTTTGGAAAAGTTTTCCATCTCTAGCTGCAATTGCTGCTTGTGCAATTCATTCTTACACGTCTACATTGCTCTGGACTTTTGTCTACGCGAACAGGCAATTCTGATTTAGTGGGTACAGAATTTCTTGAAAGCTTATTAAAGATGGCTCCATCCAAAGAAGAAGAACGCAAACTGAAGGATTTCAAGGATGAATCACCAATCAAATTAGGGCCTGCTGAGAAGTTTCTTAAGGCAGTGCTTGATATTCCTTTTGCATTTAAGAGAGTTGATGCAATGCTTTACATTGCTAATTTTGATTCAGAAGTTGAATACCTTCATAGATCTTTTGGAAATCTAGAGGTAAACTTTAATTGTTGTATACTCTTATTTGCCGCATTTGTTGATTAGATATTTAAGCATGTAATGCTTGTAAATCTCAGCATTACCAATATTCAAGTCTATCCGATTGTGTGTGTAGATCCAGGTTTCCAACTTTTTGACCACTAGAAGGATCTGTGTGGGATACGTTTATCTCCTTCATAGCCTTTCTGTATTAAACTAAATTATTTTCTTCTGTTTTGAAGTTGTGCGAACATTTTGAGCTTGTCAGCAGTCTTGTTGCCTTTTCTAGTACATTTAACCAAAATATCTGTCCCCAGTGTCAACCACTTGAGCCCATGATCTCTATCTTTGGACTTATGCCACTGCATGAGCTCTTATGCCTTTTGATTCTTTGGTCTTACTGATGAAAGTTTGATGATGATGAAAAACTGGATTTTACAACTAAAATTAAACCAAAAGGTATCACACATTATGATTGCAGATTTCATACCTGAGGTTTAGGAAATTTTTGTCTATTTCTGTTTGAAGGATGGATTTTGTTTTGCCATTTTCCATTTTGTGGTGGTTTTCCAGCTGCTTTTCACTGTCTTTACCCATTGTCAACAGGCAGCTTGTGAAGAACTAAGGAACAGCAAAATGTTTCTAAAGCTTCTAGAAGCTGTGCTTAAGACTGGGAACCGTATGAATGTTGGCACCAACCGTGGCGATGCTCATGCCTTCAAGCTGGACACACTCCTTAAGCTTGTTGATGTCAAGGGCACTGATGGCAAAACCACTCTCTTGCATTTTGTTGTACAGGAAATTATCAGATCTGAAGGTTGTCGAGTTTCAGCTTCAAACCTGAATCAGACAGCTGAAAAAGGTCAACAAATTACTTTTGAGGATGATATTGAATTTAGAAAACTTGGCCTGCAAGTTGTTTCTAGCTTGAGTGGGGAGCTTACCAATGTAAAGAAAGCTGCTGCAATGGATTCAGATGTACTTAGCAATGAAGTTGCAAAGCTTGCTGCAGGAATTACAAAAGTTAGGGAAGTTCTGAGACTAAATGAAGAACTTCCCCTGAAGGACAGTAGCTTAAAATTTTCAGAGTTTATGAATGGATTTCTGAAGAAGGCTGTTGAAATCGAAAGAATTCAAGTTCAAGGTAGAGCTGCTCTCTCTCAGGTGAAAGAGATAACGGAGTATTTTCATGGTAACTTAGCCAAGGAAGAGGCTCATCCATTCCGAATATTCATGGTGGTGAGGGATTTTCTTTCCACTCTTGACCATGTCTGCAAAGAAGTTGGGAAGATCAATGAGAGAACCATATACAGTTCGGTCCGTCCTATGCCAATGAATGCAACTCTTCAACCAGTTTTTCCAGGCTTCAATGGAAAGCAGCATTATGAGTCAGATGATGAAGGTTCACCACTCTCATCATAGAACTGATCTTTCATATTGGTCGAACACTTGGTGGAAATTATGGTGCAGGTAAGATAGGGAGTTCTGGCATCCATTCGGTACCAACATATATATATATATAAATCAGCTGAAAGATTTTTTTGTTTGCTCTAAGATATAGAAGCAATTGCGTCAGAATGTAATAAAGTACTTTCAGTGCCGAAGTAGTTACTGCCTGTCATGTACATCTGTTAGAAAAATGTAAGTTTCAATCTTTGATGTTTGAAGCTGAAATGTTAAAGGGTGATGACTTTGATTTTTATTACTTGCTATTCCTGAACAGAATTTTGATTACTTAAAACAGAACCTCAAGGGTGAATGCTTAGATTCTCTGCAGGTATAAAAGAGAGGCGTAGTTCAAGTCGTGTATCGCGGGCAATAATCAAGATGAGTCCAAAACCCATCCATGTCTCAATACAATCAAGATGAGTCCAAAACTCACAACTTGTTTCGTTAACCCACTCCTCTGGAAAATTCATATCTAAAACTGTCCAACACATCTTCTTACCAAGAGCTAATCCTCAATCATATGGAGTGATGTAGTTTGGTTAAAAATCTGCATTCCAAAATGGAGCTTCATAGTTTCGGTTGGTTTCCCATCATAAGCTCAAAATCATTGATAAAATTTTATTGTAGACAATCTGAGTCTCATAACCATCTTTTCTTTGAATGTAATGTCACTTTTCTTATATTATTTGGTGTTATGTTTCAATAAATACGTATGTTTCAATAAATACTATGAGCCACAATTTCTAACACCACTGTTCTCAAACCCGGACCGGATCGGCTTGTCCGACCGGTGACCGGTTGGCTGACCGGTCCGGGTTAAGCTAAAAAATCGGTGTTAAATTGAACCGGTCAAAATCGGTCAATTGACCGGTCCGACCACTAGTTCATCAATTATTTTTTATTTTTTTATTACTATTATATATAATTAAATATAATTATTTCATAATTATGATGTTACACCGGTCGAATCGATCAAATCAATAACCAATAAAACCTCTGATTCGATGACCGGTCCGATTTTAAGAACACTTCTAACACCTTCGAGCCTGTTTCCATATT
>JANVCL010000005.1:7345676-7355754 GCA_026546855.1 Erythroxylum incrassatum | reverse complement strand
TTTAATTTGATATTTATAAAACTTTCTAATTTGACCACTTTGATGACTAACAAATTATTCATTATATAAATATCAAATTAAATAAATGATAACAGAAGTTATATTGAAACTAATTCTTGTTCATACGCAGAAGTACTCTATTACATTAACAATTATTAATATGTGATGCAAAAATCATGCATCACATTTTACAATTAAAACCTACGGCATTTAATGACACAAGAAGCTTAAGAGAAATCAAAGCAAGTAATGCATCTAAAGATGTTAATTCATCACCGCAACTCATAAAAGTAGACATAAAGGTATTAATGTAGCATTAAAGAGACATCATAAAAGAAACAAGTGCACATTGATGGCATTTAATGGCACAGGAGAGAATGGACATGAGAAACACAATCAATAGGAGAGAGAACCTTTCATACATAAGATAAAACAAAACATATTTAATGAATGCAATTAATGGCGTTGTTAATTCCATTCACGTGTTAACTTGGCAGGAAATCACTTAATAGTGTCTGTCCTTTCCTACATCATCTTGACAGCGTGAGTTTGGTGGAAACAAAACAGTTATCATGTTCCGTATAGAAGAAAGAGAGAAGACATTATCTTTCCTTTTAAAAACAAAAACATGTCGTAATTGGTAAGAAAATTACTATAAAATATCTTCTTGATCTTGTATATCATGTATGTAATTATATCATAATAATTCTTAATTTAATATCTTAAATGCAAAATTATTGATACCACATAATTTTCAATAATCTTCTACAAGATGTTCTTAGATTTTGTTTTCTTTCTTTTGGCCTTTGTTTCATTATTTTCCGTATATTGTTTGGTGGAGAGAGACACACGAAGGACTTTATAAGTAGAGAGAGAAAGGAAGTAGTTATTATTTAAAATTTAAATAATACCTCTTTTTTTATTCTTATTTTTACGTTCAATCAACGTAAATACATCACATTATTTATTTTTAATTAAACATATTATCTCTTATTCAAATAATTAATAGTATTTAATATACTTAAATGATTAAACCAAAATATATATGCCACCTAATGAAATTATCTAACATGGTTATCAGCTTCTCTGCAGCGCTCCTTCTGATTCGCTGCTGTGTCTTCGTTGCTGGCTTGCTGCTGCTTCTCCTCTCTGCCTTAGCTCCTTGCTGCTTCCTTAATCAAACGACAAGCCGTCGCCTGGAACACTGAACATAGACCTATCAACTTCAGGACAGTGGAAGATAATGCAACAGTGAGACAAATTCTGGAACAAGACGAAGGAATTTAAGTCCAAATGCGTAATGCACATCATTTGGGACGTCTTGTGCAATGAACCTTAACTTATGTATTGTTTGAAAGTGGCAGTAGATGGGATAGTGTGAGGCACATATCATTATCTCTTAAACTGAATGTACCAAGTTTGTAGGGATATTTTTGGGTTGAAAACTTGTTTTACTTTCATTGGGCTTTTATTTTTTAATAATTGAATTATATAATTTTCTCTAATTTTAATTTATTGTAATTATGGCATATATATTTTTAGCTAGTATATTATATAAGAAAAGTATTAATCCATATTAAGTCCCTCTCACATGGAGGTACTCATCATTCCAACATTGCGGCGGCAGTATTTGTTGAAGCAGATGATATGCAGTCTTAGTTGAAAGAAATAGAAGCCGCCTGCAGTACTTTTTAAAAAGAAGATTTGCTGCCTTTGTTGAATGTCGCATGTTGTCTTTGTTGAATCAATAACAGAAGACAGTTGCATACGCGGCGGAGTGCCTATATAAGGCACTCCTTGCTTCATCATAATACACAGACAACAGAAAATAGAGAGAAGCATAATCAAAGTATTGTTTTGCTCTGAAGTTAGGAAAAATATTCTTAAAGGATTGATGAGTGACAAAACAGTGAGATTAATATTTTTAGGTTAGGAAATACCTTGTAAGCCACTACTTTGGTTTTATCTTTTATCTCTGTATATCTACTATTTGTAATAGTAGAAAAAATATTCTGAGTTTTGTCCGTGGACATAGCCCAAAATTAAAGGTGAACCACGTTAAATATTTTATGTTCATTTTGCTCATTTTATTTTTCCTTTTCACAAAATACACCCGTAGCACCCAACACCACCACCTGGTTCTACTTGTTGTCTTTTATTAGTTTTTCTTAACTAAAAAAAAACGTAAAACTTTGATTGACAGGCTTTATTGTTAGTATGGTTCCAAATGATGAGGAATTCGCTTTTAGATCAACGAAGTGAAGTATAAGAAATTTTATCAAAAGATCAAATACAAAAGAAGTGTTACATTTGCATAAATACGAGGCCTCTCTCATTTATTGTTTCTATTTTACAGTTGAGATCATTCCTTACATTGGCCATAGTGGATTTCACCGCATACTTAAAAATGAAGATACGAATCTGGAAAAAAAAAAAAAGATGTCATAAAAGACCTGTCTTTCAAGTGGAAAATGGCCCAAATGCGTTTTTCGCAGCTACTACTTTGCTGACCAGCAGTCTCCACCTGGCTTCGTCTTTCTTGGTCTGCTGCTTCATCTTTTCCTTGAAATGTCTATCAACAAGAAAACAAGCGAAGATTATCTTGTGATCCATTTTAACAGGTTTACAAAAATTGCAAATACCTCATATTTCGCAGTTAATAAAAAATATGTACAAAGGCAATATACAACCATCCAAGCTTTAGGTTTGCCGGTATACTCCCTTATGCGGTATACTATCCTTCCCCTAGTATTGACCAAATGGGTTTCAAGCCTCTGTAGAATCGAGAAGAAGCAAAGCTGAATGCAAAATTGCATCTAAATTTGAGGCTCACCTACACAGGGGAACTTTGCAAGATTCAGGATCATCACACATACGAGAATGCAATTCAAGGAGCTGCCACATCCGTTTGCAGGAAACACATCCACCAGGAATGCGAGTTTTACAGTTGGAAAAATGTCTGACTAAAGTTTCAAGTCCCTTGCAAGCAGAAAATTTGCAAACAACCTGGCTCCCCAATAGTACTTTATCTCGAGGGCCAATAGTCCTACAACCATCTTTGCATATGTGAAGGAGGGCCTCCATTGCCTCGTACAGTTGCAAGTATACTTTCCTCTCCTCAATTCTCTTCGTTCTCTCCTCTTTCCTCTGAAATTAAAAATGAAACCTTGCTCTCTGCTTTTGAGGCTCAAACTGATGCAAACGTGAACATATAATATTGTGTTTACAGGAATTGATCAAAGGGATCAACTTACAGAATCCGCTTCAACCACAGCCTCTACAAGCTCTTGCTCAAGGGCAGGATTTGCACACGTCATGACTTTCCAACCTTCAGTGCGTGATATTGACTTGAAGTCCTTCACAACCATACGAATACAAAAACAGACTAGTCGTGGTGCATCACAGTTCATTGCAAGCTGAAGCACATCAACGACATTTTCTTTGTTTAACCAATGCATCTCCAGAAAGTTTATGCAAACTCTTTTCAGTGATGGGACTGAGTAGCAGTGTGACAAAACCAAAAGGTGGAGAACACAATTTTTCATGTCTTCCACCTCATAGCTGCAGTAGGATATCAAGGAAAAAACAGAATCAATAACCGCACAAATTTACAAAGGCATTCCAACTTTGCCAATGGACCTACCAATTTTCAAATTGAACAATTATCACCTTTGGATGCATACTAGAGAACCATTATATTTTAGCTTGAAAAGAACTTTAAAGTTAAAAGATTGTAGCTACAGCATAAATGTTGCATGGCAAACTGACTCCTCATAGCTGCCTGTATAAATCTCTGACAGTAAACTAAAAAGTTTTCAGTCCAAGATAAATTGACAAGAGGCACTAATCACAAATTTTGAGATGGCAACAGCATTTGTAAGTTGCAATTATGAACGGACAGGATATGTGCAATCGAAGTTAGTATATATGCAACATGATCACGTAAACTCAATTTCCCTTACCATTCTAATAGTAGAATACAAACATATACAACAGATGAGATGTAGGACGAATAAAAGAGATATCTACCAGTATCTAAAACTCACAACATATCCACCAGTACGTAAAACTCACAACTTATGGTGGAATTTGAGTTTCAGATCTGGAATTTGAGTTTAGGTCACTGGATTTGCTATCATTCTAGGTTTGGGTTGTTGGAAATTCAGGTTTGAACTGCTGGAATTTTAGTGAGGTAAACAAGCAATGAATGGGTTGTTCTAGGAAAAACTCTAGGAAGCACTCGTAAGGTCTCAAAGTCACTCGTAGAAGAAAATATCACACCTTCTAATGAAACTCAAGATTTTTGAGAAAATTAAAGCCTTTCTATTCAATATAAGAATTCTTATTATTTCTTAATAAACTTAAATCCTAAAGTAATAAGGACAAAATAAAATAGAGACATTTTCCTTTTCTAATAAAGAAAACTAAACTAATAACTTCTTTTATACAGCATCAAAATGTGTTAGTACTTAATTCTTCCACAACAATTGTCAAACAAGGTTTATTACTAAAAGCCATAAGGTGCTATATCTGAACAGATACCAGGAAGAGTACAGAAACCGAATGAATGTATAGACTGCTCGGTATGGAACACCAAGAATTTTGACACGTCTGATACCATCCTTCATTTTGGATTGCTGCAAAATATTTCCAAGCACTGGTGATGCAATACACTGCAAGAAAAGTCATAGTTGATAAGCCTTCAGCCAATACCTAGATCCTAAACATTCAAAGATGGCAATAATAAAAGTGTTGTAGTTTATATAGAGAATTCGAAAGAAAAACTTAAGCAGATCAATTTAAGATGCATAAAGAGGGCATCCCTCTCCTTTCTCCCAACCCACCTCACCTTATCTAGGGAAGCAGACCCTCCCTGATGAAGAAACTCAGTTCCCTCTCAACTTTCATGCTAAAGCCCTAGCACCCACTTGCATGTTCCATTTTACTAGCTCAAGTGGCTGCCCGTAAGCAGAAATTTTTCTTCAACTGGGCTACCCCCAAACATTTATCATAACAGTAGAGCAAGAAAATTCAACTCACAAGAATATTGAAATGAGAAAGAACGTATGAGTTTTCCCCTGTTATAATGTGGACATCTGCACCATATCCTTTCTTGAAAAGCCTATCCCATCTATCTTTTACTTCCTCCAGGACAGAGACCGATTCGGTGATCTGTTTGCAAGGACTTGCTCTTTGTAATCTTTTAGTAGGAAGAGGAGGTGGCTTAGGAATATTATAGTTACGTGATACAGAAGGAGTGGAAGTTGCCAGCACTTCTAAGACATCAGCTGAACTTGCTTCCTCGGTGCACATATTGAAAGACCCTCGAAAGGAATCACCAGCTGATGATAGCCACGGTGAATCAACACCTGGTGAAGCCATTGATTACTATGGCTTTCCTTATATCAAGTATTGTCAGAAGATCTGCGTGAAAGTTGTAACTTGAATTTAAAAAGCACAAAGTCATGAAAAGACAAAACAACAGAAAATGAAACCAAGAATGGACTGATGCATGATTACAACATAAATTTATGGACTGATGCATGATTACAACATAAATTTGATGAACTTCAAAACCAAATCCAAATCCCAAAATTTCAAAACGACAACGGTTAAAAATTATGATATAGGTATACTAAACATTAAAGCAAAACAATAAGAACAGAGCATAATCTCTGATTTAGTACACTACAGTGAAATTAATAAAAGGTTGTAAGACCATTCCAGTTAGTAATCTTATTCATCTTGCTTCGATTTACTGCTTGCACCCTCACATATATAGACATCTACAAAGAGACACAAACTCCTCAAATGACAATGCAGTATACCTTCAAATGTAGCAGAAAGTCCTTTTCCAGAGACAAAAACTGATCATCCAAAGAGCTATAGAGAGTGTGCTTATTTAAACACTCACACTGTACACTTAAGGATCCTGAAATAGAACTGAACCAAATGTAGAAAATATATCTTGAATCACCTTAAAGGAACGACTAATCATCCCAAAAATGCCAACTTTCATATAACTTCGAAAATATACTCCCAAACTGGATTCAATTACAAGAAAACCATATCAAGAAAATTCCTATATTTCCTCTGAAAAAGTAGATAGTAGCATGTCTTGGCGAAATGTTCTTTTCCTGGTGAAAGGTTAATAATCTTGAACGCAAAGTATTCAACTACGATTAACCAAATTCAGCACCATCAACAGAAACAGAACAATGGAAAAAGGAAAAGAACCCACATACAAAATCCAACTTCAAATACTGTAAAAATCAAAACCCAATAATTTTCAACTCAAAAGACAAACTTTATACAACATATACTAAAATTTGACTCAAGAAATAGAAGCAAATATCAAATTAGATAAAGAAAACACAATCAATAAAGAGGGAGCGAACCTGAAACATATGGTTCTAACTATTATGAAAAGAAGCGGACAGTGAAATATAGGCGAGAGAAACAGAGTGTGTCTGAAAACGAGAGAAACAGAACAAAATCAGACAAGAAAGACGCGTGTCTGAAACAGTAGAGAAATTCGCGACACATCTCTCTAAATACCGGACGAGAAAAGAAAAAAGCCTCCACGTCTGCGCCTTGTCTTATTAATGGTATTGTTAATTTTATGTTTTAACTTTTTTCTAATCATTTGATGAGTATAATGTTATTTTTATAAGAAATATCATAAATTTTTATAATATAAGAAATATCCTTTTTGGCATTCCATCTTCGGTGCATACGATGAAGCGAGGCGAGGCTGAGGAACACAGCACTGATTGTAATAAATGTTGATGTGATTCTTAATTATAAACATGATGCCATAATTATAAGTTGTGGACCTTATTTAACAGCCTCCTGTGGCCGGTTATTTGATGCAGTTGTCTCAGCTTATTAAATAGGTAAAGAACAAAACTCTTTGGTTAAAAAAAGCAGTGGCCTTTTGACACGTACATACATTACTTCATCCATGGATAAAACATATGCTTGTAAAGTAGAAACTAGATAGCTCAGTTAGTGGTCGTAAGAAGTTCAGCTTAATTTACCAACTTCTTAGTGGAAGAGTGAAGCCAATAATATGGTCTGTGATTGTTGGAAGATTGAATCAAACATGATTACGGCATCCATATTATATATACAATTAGAGAAGTACTTTTGAACATTTTTATAAAGATAAACATATAATATGAGAATTTAAGCTCCTGAAATTTTGTTATTATTTCTTGTACATTTGGTGACTTAAAAATGTAAAAAATGAAAAGTACAAGGGGCTTGAAAGACATTACACCCTCTAATTACTTTTAATTTACTATTATTATTCACGAAAAACACGGGCCACAAAAATATTAAAAAGTTGACGACATGGTACAAAAGAAAAGCAGAAAACGTTGGACGGCTAATAGGACAAAACGGACAGTAGTGCGGGGTGGCGGCGGCGGTGATGAAGTGGAGCCCACCGGGTCCAAGATGGGAAATGAAAAGCTGACAAGTGGCTGAGTTCAAGGACAGCTACAGAGAGCATCCAAAAGCGTGACTTTTGTCTTTCAATACTAGAGAAGCGGCGGTCCGGAGTTCAAATTCTTTTTTTTAATATTATGATATTTTATTATGTTTAATAAATTTCAGCTATTTATTTATATAAGTTTTGCATAAATTTTGTATGGGTCTCACAAAATAAATAGTTGAGGTTATGTAAAACAGAATAAAATTGAAAAAAGATCTTAATTTGACCCCAAATCTTATCTTACGGGGTCCACTTTGATTATCCTAAATAATAAATATTCGAGATCCATCGCTTGTATTTACAAGATCCATGGAAGGCTTGTTGTCAAAAGCGAGCAACAAACCTATATGAAGTTATGAACTAAAATCAATCACATGTAGATGCATATATGTGTATATATATATATAAGTTATTATAGTAATTTATTATTCTTAAAATATTTTAATTATCTTATAAATTTTTTAATTAATTTCATATACTTTGTGTCAATATTCTTATCAAAAATAAATTAGAGCATTTTTTAAATTAAATATGTCATATTTATTATGGGCCATCAACACTTGCGATGAAGGCCCTCAAGTGGCATTCTCAATTTCATCAATTGAAACTTCAGGTCCAAGTATACGACATCAAATCTCTCGTGTTAAAAATGATATTTCAACCCTATCTAATTTAACTTGGCTTCGGCTTGCGATTTTCATCTTTAGATTTTTTTTTTGAGAATTTAAAAAATTCATTAAAGAAAACATAGAAGTGTACATCAGTACATCTTGGAGAGGGTCTCTCCCACGTGAGAAAATAACTAGAAACACTAAATATCCTATTGAGGCAATACGACAACGTTCAAAAAGAAAGAGAAATGTTCGATGTCGTATTACAATTAGGATAAAACGACTCTCCTCTTTCTCGAACCTTCAGACATTTACTCAATTTGGGAAGAGGAAATCGACAATCTAGAGGCGAGACTCTGCGGTGGCTACACAGAGTTTCAACTGCTCGTTTCTTCGCACAAAGGGAGATCTCGACTCAGGTATACATATTCAACTCAAAATGTGCGATGACATTTAGCGAATAGGGTATAACGATTCTCTTAGTTCTTCACGCTTCAAGCATTCGTCTACGGTGGTCATCCAGTGTTTCTACTGCTCATTTCTTCGCACACGGGAAATCTCGTCTCAGGTATACATACTCAACTCCATATAACTTCGGCTTTAATGTCTGTGAATCTCCACAGAATAATGAACTACAAGTTGTTATCAGTGAACTGGAGGGACAACGGTGAACCTTCATACATGGTGTCGCTGAGGAGGAAGCATATCTGAGGAAAAAGCCATTCTATTTCCAACAGGTAAGTCTGGATCCACCCATTCTTCAATAATCTCCTTCTTTCATGAGTAGGTAAATAAATAATCTGCTAGAATCCAGAAATAGCTATGCATGAAAAATCTCTTCTTTTCTGTAACCATATTGCATGAAATACTTTATTG
This sequence comes from Erythroxylum incrassatum, assembly GCA_026546855.1. Lineage (NCBI taxonomy): Eukaryota > Viridiplantae > Streptophyta > Magnoliopsida > Malpighiales > Erythroxylaceae > Erythroxylum > Erythroxylum incrassatum. The sequence goes on along the minus strand of JANVCL010000005.1, from coordinate 7,346,769 downwards.
AATATCATGAATTAGGAATAGACTGCAAGGACTATATATATTCTCCATGAGAGAGCCATTCCTATACTACAATGCAGGTTCTGCTACAGTCAGGTCCTGCTAATTTGTAATAAGTTGTTCCCTTATGCTAGCAATAGTAAGTTCTATAAGAGAGAGTAAAGAGTTATATTTCTCTTTGAATCTCTTATTGTTTCTCTCATTCCAAACTACTTAAGTATATGTAGCAACAACGACCACAATAATAGCTCTATCATATTTAGAAATGTGCAAATGAGGTATCTCCAATAAGATATCCGAGAGTCTACAATAGTTAATCCCATGGCTCAGGAGATTTTAACCCAAATCTCTTTAGAGGAAACACACTCAAAGAAGAGATGATCTCTAGTTTCATCCTCTTGGTTGCAAAGAATACATAGCTTAGAAGAGGATAAGAATTTTAGCCTATCCAAAGTGTTGAGCCTGTTCAACGTAGCTAGCCAAAGAAGAAATCTAGCATTAGGTCTAAGAACCTTGCTCCAAATTAGGGAGTCCTATCCTACTCTTATATCTACCTCATCCCTCATCCTTTTAGCTTCCCTTATTGCAATTTCTGATACAGGAATCTCATTCCATAAGTATATATCACTCTCCTAGAGGCTTCTATGTTGTGGAATGGGCAAGAGTCTAATTTCTTCTTAGGATAACATCCAGTTATTATTTCGAATTATTTCTTGGAGCTTAGCTATATGAGGGAACCTCCTCAACAAAGATCTTGCCAATTGATTTTGAATTAAAGTCCCTTGATCTGTCTAGTTATCATACATTGCTGTAATCAAATCAAGAGCATTTGGAACCATCCAAATTGATAAATCATATTGGAAATGGCAAGATTGAAAGGAATCATTTGATTATTGTTGTCAATTGTTACCTTTGACTTTCTTGTCAACTTTGTTTCAAGCTTCACAAAACACTCTCTATTAAGGTCTCGTCTCATAACTAGTAATGAAAAAAATTGAAATAAAAAATAAGAATGAAAATAAAAAGTAAGAATCGGCGTATGAATGAAATTACGAATTATGTGTGTTTAGTATGCAAGCACTAAAAATGAGATTAA
>JANVCL010000005.1:7300719-7315077 GCA_026546855.1 Erythroxylum incrassatum | reverse complement strand
AAATTGTCTTTTAGGATATGTTTGGCAGTTTAGGATAGAATGGAATGAGATGACAATTAATGGAACGGAATAGAATTGAATGAGATGAAATGGGTCACTCTATTATTTGAAAGTTTAAATAAAATAAGAAAGAGGCTCTTTTGACCATTGTTTGGAAGTGATACTAAAAATGAATGGAATGAAATGAATTGTAATATTTTTTTCTTCCAAAATTACCATTGTAATAAAATATGCATAGTTGCCATGAAACTATTTTAGTAACCCCAAAGCATTTCAAATTATAGGATGTCCAAACACATAACATAAGATAAAACACACATCTTTCGATTTACAAAACTTTCCAAACACATTACACATAATAAGTGCACGTCCATCGATGAACAAAGAAGACGACACCAGCATGAATAAAAAATTCTGATTTCTTCACATACAGAAAGTGTCAAGAAGATGAACACAAAAGAATAATCGATGCTTACCTGATGAAACGAAGACAGATGACCCTAGCAGCTGTGGAGAAAAACGTTCATCAATAGAATAAGCCAGTTGAAAGAGAAATACAATGGAAGTAGTAACAAGTAGCCGCGTAGATATTTTGCTAGGCTGGAGTTGTAATTTCATTAAATTTTTTAGGATATTTTTATCATTAAATTAGGAGATGAAAGGTAAGCTATACCATTTTATCCCTGACCCTCCAATTTGGGGGGTCACAAAATATTAGAATTTGGATGGCAAAGGATGACTTCCAAAGTCATTAATTGTCATTCCATCCTGTTTCTAAATAGATTCCTAAACAATGACCTGAATCATTTGGACTATTCTATTTCATTCCCTTTTATCCTTCTACCCACGTCCAAACATTCCCTTAAACAAAAAACGTATTTGCAGGGGTTAAAGCAACTTGAGTAATTGGAGACTGTGACGGTGGGTAAGTCCCTATCCACTGGAATCTGAAATGCAAGTTACAACGTCAGATAGACAGTCACCGAGGTAAAAAGCTGAGACAGACAGGAGGGTTTCTTTTCCATTTGGTCCAAAGGTAAACAAGAAGAGCAGCAGAAAGCCTCCTTCCCTCCCTCCCCCTTCTGTCTCTGCATTTAACTTCTAATTCACTGTACAAATGTCAAATACACCGCAACTCAACACAACGTAACAAACACAAATATCTTTTGTACTTGGTCCCTTGACCTCCCTCCCATTCATTTCATTGCTCTGCAACCTGTCTGTCCCTATCTCTTCCATCACGTGACACTACACCAAACCCTAGAGAGAGAAGGTCCATCAAAAAAGGTGCTGTTTTTACTTTTTATTACACCCCTCGGGCCTCCCTCCAAGTCCAAACCCCCTTTCTCTTTCGTATTATTGTCTAGGACTAGCTCACTGTCTTATGTCTGTGTAAGAGAGAGAGTGAAAACTGGGAAAGGCAAAGGCATCTCCTTTTTGTTTGTTTGCTTGCCGCGTCTATCTGAGTCTGAGGCCTTTAGCTCAGTGGGTTACACTCACAGAGATTGAGCAAGTGTAAGTGTTTGTGTCTTTGGTGTATAGTATTATAAGTAAGAAAATATGCAACAGCACCTGATGCAGATGCAGCCCATGATGGCAGCTTATTATCCCAGCAACGTCACTACTGATCATATTCAGCAGGTCCTCGCTTCTCTTCTCCTCTCCTCTCCTCTCTTCTTCTCTGTACCTGTACCACTCTTTTCTATCTTTTTGTTTTTTTTTTCCTGACTTTGGTCTCCTTTTTTCTTCATTGCATCTCAGTCCTAAGGGTCTGATGTTTCTTTCTTTTTGATTCTACGCCATATTGGCCGATTTATCTTACTCTTTCTAACATTGGGGGGCTCTCTATTCAGTTACACTTTAAGGGTTGTAAGTTGTTTTGCATTATCTTTTCCATGGTTTTGGTATTTATGTTTCCCCTATCGTTCATACTTTTTCGAACGTGCGTTAGGTAGCCATCTTGTTCTATTTGAACTTCTCTTGGCACAATCTGTTAATTTCCATTTAAATAATGAGTTTGCTATTAAGTGGGTTCTTAATCTTTCTTTGTTTCGAAAACTGGGGTTTATATCATGCCGTTTGTTGCTGTGGGAAGGTTGAACACTTATTTCCATTGTTTTCCCTTGTGGTTTTCGGATGCTGAAACTTCCGTAATCCCTCATCTTATGGTAATTTTTTTAATGGGGCCAAAGTGTAGCGGCTCATCCATGCGGTATCATCCATCTATATCTATTGCTGCTGTTAATTGCTTGCTGTGGTTTAATCAGCTTCCTTTTCCGTTCAAATTTAACTGCGATGTATGTACTAATCATCACTGTTAGAGAACCGGGTCTTGCACTGATTCTGTGTTAATAAGAAGAGGCTATGGATGGGGTATTATTCTAACTGCATTGCAACAAAAGCTGGTAGTTTGTATTATCTTTGACTACGAAATGGACAGTGTTATTAGTGCACAAACCTAAAGTTTGTCTTCTGTTCATGGCTTAAAGTTTAGGGGTCATTTTTACATGAGACTTACTTGGTTTATTGCCATAAGTTGGGCTGATTTCACTATTCCTTTTTTTTTTTGGGTTCAAATTTAAGGTAAAGTGTCTATTTTACTAAGCTTCAGGTAATTGATCGGGTTAGTGCCATTGTTGCATTTGTTTTTCAATCTTTTATGTGTTTAAATGCATTTGTTTTTCAATTTTGTATGTGTTTAACTTATTGGTGTTACAAAGTGGTGACATCAACTGATAAGGTTTCTCTGTAATAACTCTATTAGTGAGAAAATGAGACTGTAATGTACAAGAAAATGCAGATAACTTTTAGTAGTAGAATAACTTTTAACACATTGCAAAGGTGACACCCTGTTATTAGTATTGGAAGAAAACCTCTGGTGGAAATTATGAGTGAGCATAGGAACGTTGTGAAAATCTTTTATTATCAAATTAAGGACTGCATGATGGTTATCACCACCTCATCCAAATAATTATTGGTTTTTTGTTCAGTGAACATACTTTTCTATCACCCCTTGATATTATCATTACACATATCTGGAAAAACTAATTGCTAGGATTTATCGGTCTTTATTACATCATCTTGCCATTGACAGCATGAGGTCAAATAATTGGTTTGGGCTATTGTTTGGGGTCATATGATCCATTGCAATGTCTCTGATGCAATTTCGTCTGGTTGTCCTCACTGAATCTATTTCATTTTATAGACAGTCATTTGTTTGGACATGTTCAATGCTAATGTGGTCCTTTGTAGATAGTCCTTCTCGGGTGGTCCTCTCCTAGCATTTGATGTATTGCTGTTTTTCTTTTCGTCTTGGCCATATATTTCCATTGTAGGCCATCTTCCATTCTGCTTATCTTTATAGTAACATATGTATAACAATCTCAATCTAGAACTATACTTGTTTTGTGCTGATCTGTAATTGGCTCCTAAGACAGAAAATTCGTAAAATTGCATACCTTGTCTTCTTGCATATTCCTGGTAATTTCACGTGTTAGAGGGCAAAAGGACTAGTATTACTCTACATATACATTGTAGTACAAGGTTGTTCGTCCATATTTTGTAGTTTATGTCGATAGTGAACCTTTTAAGTTGAGACCTTAGCTTAGCTAAGCATATGCTGGCCTTGATGTTTAGAACTTGTTTGTGTTGCTACTAATTCCCATTTCTCAACCAATATGGTAAGGTGATTGTCGTGATTGTGCTAAGATAAAGTATGACAACGTAGAGTTTGGATCAGAATAACAGTACTAGCACAGGAGATTTCAACAATACCCATTTGTGAAATACTAATCTCACAAATTTTCTTTTATGTAATTGAAATATTTGCAAATTCATAAGCTCAGCTTATATGATTTTATCATTTATCATATGTGGTGATATCTTTTAGAAGGTCTAAGTGGAACTTTTCTGGAAGCAAGCCTGAACTTGAGGTGGAGGCCGCCTGGGTCAATAACTATCACACTGATCAAAGATTTAACTGTCAATCTAATTATGAACTTGCTTGAGATCAACCCTAGGATCCTTTTTTGGCATTTGGTTATATGTGTGGCGTGGGCTTGACTCAAAAAAGGGGAAAAAAACGTCAAACTTTGCTCTTTTTCCAAGTTTAACTGAGCCCTATTAGGGCGTTCTGTTTCTGCATTTTCTAAAAGGACATAGGAAATTGATTTTACGATTTGTTTTTTGGAGAGGTTAACTTTCAATTGCTTGCTGTTTTAATTGTGTTGGAAAAGAACTGCTGGAATTCAACCTTTGTCTGAACACAATATCTGCCATGGAGACCAACATCATGATTTATACCTAATAATGAGCTTTTTAAAATAATAATAGGGACAATAGGGAAACCAAGTTAAGGATTTCTCTCTTACCGACTTTCAATTTCAACAGTTATTTTTTCCCCTTTTCTCTCTAATACGTCATGTTGTTTATGCATGCAGTATCTTGATGAAAACAAGTCTTTGATTTTGAAGATTGTTGAGAGCCAGAACTCTGGGAAACTCAGCGAGTGTGCAGAGTAAGCACTGTCTATTCTAAGCTGTAATTTTAATTTTCTTCCTTGGAGAGGACCATTCCTACTGTTAAAAAATGTAAATTGAAATAACATAAAGTTACAGTTGATGTTAAGAATCTGTTGAGCTTATCAAGTCAATTGTCTAGTGAACTATTCATTGACGTTCTTCAGTGTTTCATTGTTGGTTTTAACTGTTGAGCTTTGCATGCATCTTGTTGTCTTCAGTTAAAATGGTCTTATACGAATGTAAACATTTGGACATTGTGTTATATGTTTCTGTGTTGGAAGTGTGCTCTCAAGAATGTACTTCCCAATGTACAGTTGTCAAGAATTAAGGCATAGTTTCTTCAAATAAAGCAGATGATTGTGTATGTAGCAATTTAACTAAATACATAAAAACAAGCAGCAGTAGAAATCCATTTCGGTCCATTTGTACTTCAAGTTCCAAAACTTACCCTTATTTTTTATAGGAACCAAGCAAGGCTGCAGCGTAATCTCATGTACCTAGCTGCAATTGCTGATTCTCAACCCCAACCACCTAACATGCATAGCCAGGTACAATAAGTTTTTCTGAAGTAGAGCATGCAACTAGTAGCTTGATTTCATTCTACCTGCCATTATTAGGTTTACAAAATTGTGTTTGAGCTGTAAATTTATGCATTATAGATAATGCTCGCTTGATCCTTTTATTCATCGATTATGAATTAATACCTGAATTCTTGCAGTACCCTTCAACCAGCATTATGCAACCAGGAACACACTACATGCAGCATCAACAAGCTCAACAGATGGCACAACAATCTCTTTTGGCTGCTCGTTCCTCTATGCTGTATACACAACCCTACTCAGCACTACAGCAACAACAAGCCTTGCACAACCAACTTGGCATGAGTTCTGGTGGAAACACTGGACTTAACATTTTACAAAGTGAGGCAAGCACTGCAACAGGTGGAGCACTTGGGGCTGGAGGGTTTCCGGATTTTGGTCGAGATACTAGTGGTCGAGGAATGGCAGGTACCAGCAACCAAGATATGGGGAGTGCTGGGTCCAGCGAAGGTCGAGGTGGAAGCTCTGCATGCCAGAGTGATGAGGCAGGTGAAACAGTGTATTTGAAGGCTTCTGGTGAAGGTAATTGAGAGGCAAGGGACCAAAACTTAGGGAAATGCTTAGTGGAAGTTAGTCTAGAAAAGGGTACTTTGAAGGACTTGATGCTTATTAAACTAGTTGTATGGTGCCAAAAAGACATGGTACGAGGGCTTAGCCCCAGATCCATGGCTTGGTTGTTTTTCAAGTTCAATGCGTCTTTGTGCTAGTTATGTAAATTAGTAGGTCGTGCTTTGATATTGGCAACTTGTGTTTGATTCCAAATTTGTTGGTTCAATCCGGTTTTATAGCACTTGAATGATCTTTTAATTACGCCTCACTAACTGAAGTCTACCAAACAATTTAAGAAACTACATTTTATATCAGTTGCTTGGAATTGGAAGTTCTTTTCTTATCTATTCTTTTTCAACTGAATCAATGTCTCAGGTCATAATGCTTGCCATAAACTTTAAATAGCATAAAAGGATTAAAAAATTGTGACAAAAATGTAGGTGGAATTCCAAAGTTGAATGTTATATATATCAGAGCCAAGTGTTTTCATAAAGGCAAATATCAGGAAACAAGCGTGAACGACCCTCGTTCTTTTTAAATCCTTAGCTTCGTGCTTAAAATCAAAAATCAAAGGCGTGAGTCAAAGCTTCTACCAACGCTTTGTATTAAAGTTTAGTTACATCAAAGCCTATCTAAGGTGCTTTTATTCCTTCCTTTCTTCTTCAAAACCTTAAAAATTGTAAAGTCTTGGACAATAGGGTCATTTAGCCCTTAATGTTTTCGCATAAGAATAAGTTGGGCCCTCACATTTTGGAGCGTTCAACGGAGTTAGGTCTTACAAAGTTAGGTGCTCGTTATTCAAAACAGTTCCTGATTAGACGAAACAGGAGTTAAATATTGAAGTCAATTTTTTAATAAAGGGCGACCGCAAACTTTAAAAAAAGAATGTGGTTCAGCCGGATTTGGCTGATCCGCAACATCGTGGTTTTGATCCATCTGTCTGCGAGTTCTTTACTGCTGTATCCCTGCAAAACAAACAGAAGACTCCCCGGGGGTTGTTTCCCGGAAGGTCCCTCCGACGCTCAAGTCAGTATTTTTGAGAGAATCTAGGTTTTGGAGAACGGAGAGACAACTAGGTTATGAATCTGTACCTTAATCACGGTGAATAATACCTTATATACGCTGCAAGTTCCCATTAGGTTTAGGTCTTTACGTGAATTGTTGTGTTTGCATGGGAGACGATCTCCTACTGTCGGGCCGTCTGTGCCTGGGCTTAAAAGTAGGCCTTCTTAGGCCAGGCCTCATAGGCCGACCCGACCAGATATAATTAATTTTTATTTCCTAATATTTTTTACAAACCAACCAATATCAATTGTAATGATAATCATTCATTTCTTTTAACCCACCGTCATAATTATAATGATAATATCTATTATCATTTTTCACTGTATTCATTCCCATTTTTATTATCATTCTCCTGTATGAACCAACCGCTCCTTAATTATGCTCTAATCCAGAATCAGACAAGACCTTTTCATCTTCCCGTCCAACGTCGAAAAACAGTTTTTCTTCCTTCTGTTTCTTTTTTGAGTTTTTGTTTGTGTTTCGTAATTTAAATATAAATACCAATCTGGGACGTTTCTGTACGGCATCATATGTGCAGCATCAGCGTTAATAAGACAGATTAATACCATAATTTTAATTTTAAACAATAAAATCTCTATAAATTAATAGTTGTAAAATAATAAATTTTTGGATAATAACTAAAAGGTGTTAATTTTTTGAATTTTATTTCATTTTCTAAAATTTTCAATTAAGTATATAAAATTTAAAATTCAGATAACTAATTCAAAAATTATATTTTATTGATATAACTGATAAATTAATGTAAATACTGACATTTAAAGAAGTCAAATGACTATATTTTAATAAAATTAAATAAAAAATATATTAATAGTTATGTGTTTAATTAACAATTTAAGAATTGGACACTAAAATAAAAAAATAGAATTATCTGTTGCTAACATTATTAACCTATTTTTGTCTTGTTGGTTAAGGGATATTCCATTTAATTAAATATTATATGTTTAATCAGAATTGATGCCCCGTGATGATCGTTACCTTCTTGAAATATCCTTCCAAGAGATTGAAAACAATATTTATGACATGTGGGGAGTGGGGACACTAATAGTTTGACCGAGAATTACTTGGTTTCTCCTGCGGACTATAGTATCATCAAATATCAGATCCTCTTTTTTTTTATTCCTTCTCATAAAATGCTATTTATTTTATAAACCCTACGAAAGTTTCATGCGAGACCTACATAAATAAACGGTTGAGATTTATTAGATATAATAAAATACTATAATATTAAATAAAAGATCTGTACTTAGTATCATATGCAGTTAAACAACTTGAGAAAGGTGAAGTTTCCATTTTACACGGGATTAACTATTTCGTGTATTAGCTTGTTAGCGAGTTTTGACCAACAGTTGTCAATTGATACGAAATGATAATGTTAGGTTTCCAGACATCCCATCTTCCACGCACATGGCAAGAATTCCCCTTTCTTTCATTTTTTTGACGTCACGTTTTTTGTCCTTATTTCTGGGTTGTCAACCCTTGACATGAAAAAGAAGTGACGTGCGACCAAATCTCGTTGTTAAGATGCCGGAGATAATTTATAATGACAAGATTCTTGTGCCAAAGGCTTTTCAGCACCAATACGTAGTGCTACATCAATGGAATGGTAAGACTAATCTGTATCGACAGAAAGAAAGTAATTTTGTTATTAAATATTAATTAAAGTGTGAGGAGGCTATTATTAGTTTCATGTCAAAAGAAATACTAAAATGAGACTCTATTCTTTAATATTCAGATTGGAGCCTACGCTTTTTCTCTCTCTTAAATATATAACATTTAAGAGATGTGGTCATATCATATATCCACAGCTAGGATGGCCCCAACGGTTTATTAGTATAATTGGTGACTTTGTCACTACATCAGCTTTATAAGATGTCACTGGGGTTGATGAATAGAATCATGCTAAGCATGGTCTGGCAACCCCAATTATAGCAATAAAGTTAATAATACAACCCCTTTGTTTGATCTTGTCATATCTTCCTGAGTTGATTATATAGAAGATACCAAGTGACTCGGTTATTTAATCTTTGAGGCTCTTGTTATATAGAAGATAATAAGAGCCTCAAAGATTTTGGAATCTACACGCACTAAGGATTGGAAGAGTTCCATTCACACGTTACTTGTTTCCAGCTTACTTGACCTACCAATTAGAAACAAAAAGTTCATCGTCATGGTCCCCATCCCTTAGCAGAATACATTGTTTCTACTTCCACTCTCGCAGCATACACATGAGTTCCTAGTTCGTAGGACAAGTAAGCTGAAAAAACTAATCCCAAACCTTAATACGTGTAGATTCCAAAATATTGTGGCTCTTGTTAATTCAAGCAAAAGTAAAGTCAGGTTTCGATGGAATCGATTTAACGCAACCCTTCTATATATAGACTTTGTAGTTGACCTCTTTCATTACCAAGTTCCAAGCAGTCCGAGTTTGCGCGAAGGAGATGGAAATAAAACCTAAAGCCCACGTACTACTACTTCCATATCCAGGGCAAGGCCATGTCAATCCTATGATGCAACTCGCGAGGCGATTGGTCTCCAAAGGCCTCAAAACCACACTTTTGACCACCGTTTTCATTTCCAAGGCTATGGGGTTTGGCTCATCGGTAGGTCCTGTGAAAATCGACGTCATATCGGACGGCTATGACAACGGCGGTTTCTTCGAAGTCTTGGACGTTGAAGCTTACCTTACCACGCTAAAAGCTGAAGGCTCAAGGACTCTCGGAGAGCTCATAGTCAAGTACAGAAGTTCAACGAATCCTGTAGACTGTGTAGTTTATGAGCCTTTTATTCCTTGGGCTCTAGACGTTGCCAAAGACTATGGTTTGTTCGCGGCGGCCTTCTTCACCCAACCGTGTGCGGTGGATTATATTTACTATAATATTCAGAACAAGTTACTGACTCTGCCCATTACGTTGACCCCGGTGTTGATTCCAGGGTTGCCGCCTTTGGAGCTCCGAGACATGCCGTCCTTCATTGGTGTGCCCAAGTCGTATCCGGCATACTTTGCAATGTTGTTGAGTCAGTTCTCTAATGCAGAAAAGGCCGATTATCTACTTATCAACACTTTCTACAAGCTAGAGGCTGAGGTACTTGATTCTTTTTAAACGTATTGCACATCAATCGTATTAAAACTTGTTCAAACTTCTATACTTACGTTATCAAGGTCACTTAAGCAAAAAATAAAACAGACGAGGAGTACATACCGGTCAATAACACATGTTTTAAAATGATGATGCAAAACCAAGGTTTTAATATAGACCGCTGATCAAACTTCAGTTGTTAGTTTCCTGTCGGTATAATTGCCTGTGACCCTAATAGCTAATGTATTGTCCATAATTACCACGGTCTAATTGCGATTAATAAACTGCTATTCATTTCGATAATTGTTATATTATAATTGCAAGTTTAATTATAAATTGCAATTTAAAACCCTGAAAGAGTGATTTTGACTTAACCGACACTTGCCAATAATACAAATTTGATATAGTTTAACAAACTAGTATTAGTTTGATGCCACATGCATATTATTTTTAAACACTATTGCGATAAGGATTGATTAAGGTATAAATTTTTTTATTAGGCCTATGATTACTTGAATTAATTAGTAGGAATATAGATTAAAGTAGGATATATAGGTGGTGGAGAATGAGACGGCCTTACTGAGTACTGACTATGATCATAATATGTTTATAAACAGGCGGTGGATACAATGTCAAAAGTCTGTCCTGTGTTGACAGTAGGGCCAACGGTTCCATCAATGTACTTGGACAAGCGTATTGAAAATGATATCGAGTATAATATAGATCTCTTTACTTTGGATGCATCCATTTCAATGGATTGGCTTAGCACTAAACCACCCAATTCAGTGGTGTATGTGGCATTTGGTAGCATGGCTGATTTGAGCCCGAAGCAAATGGAAGAAATTGCTTGGGGTTTGAAGAACACCGGCTTTTACTTCTTATGGGTGATCAAGGCTTCTGAACAAGAAAAGTTCCCTAAAACCGAGGTAGAGAAGTTGACTGACATGGGTTTGGTGGTGACTTGGAGCCCTCAAGTGAAAGCACTAGCTACTGGAACGGTGGGATGTTTTCTGACACACTCTGGTTGGAATTCGACTATCGAGGCACTGAGCTTGGCCGTGCCAATGGTGGCAATGCCACAATGGACCGACCAGCCACCAAATGCCAAGCTTGTAGAGGATGTTTGGAAGGTAGGAGTCAGAGTGAAAGCTGATGACAACGGAATTGTGACAAGAGATGAAATTGAGGGTTGTGTAAGGGAAGTGATGGAGAGTGAGAGAGGTAAAGAGATGAAGAAGAATATTGAGAAGTGGAGAGAGTTGGCTAGAGAGGCTGTTAGTGAAGGTGGGAGTTCTGACAAGAACGTTGATGAATTTATTGCTAACCTGGTAAGCTCCAAGTAGGTCATTCTTGGGCTGATTTCCATGTTCTGACTTTCTGTGATATTAAGGTTGTAATATTATAAACGCTATAGAGACACCAATAGGATAAAAAGTGTTTTATCTTCTCCAATAAATGATACATTGTGGTTGCGAATGTTCATGTTTCCGTAAACGAAAAGGATATAATCCTACCTTCAACTAAGTACGTTCAAAGGCCCAGGTCTGTTTGTGATTATGCTTAGTTTAGTGACCGGAGAAAAATTATGCGGAGCCTCAAACTAATGACGGTGTTATACATAAATTAAAATTACATTTCTTATTTTAGTATGTTCATCATCAACTACTAGTTGAAGTTGTGCTGAGGCATATAGCCTGGAAAGATCCAATAGTATGCAACTTTATCCTTATCTAATGAAAAGATTGTTTCCGATAAACCTATATGCAATGTGTCATGAAAATACTACAAAATTACAAATTGATGTGCATACTGGTAGGTACTAGGTACTTTTAAGGGATAAAAGCGAAATAAAAATCTATGAAGCTCTCTATAAGAATGAATCTCACTTAAAGAAGAAATAATAGCCAATGAGAGAATCTCCACAAATAAAAGGTTCGAATGAGTGCTTCTCATATTTCCGCATGTGTAATATTTATAGATAAATAAAATAACTAATTGCTCAGAATGACCGACCCTCTAACTATCTAATTACGGAACAGAGTTCTAGAATGATTGACCCTTTAACTATAGAACAGAGTTCTCAATTAACCAGTAAACATAACTAGTATGTAGAACAGTCATAAAACAATTAAAACTGCTTAGCACGTGGTTTCATTATTGCTTAGCATGTGGCATTGTGGCTTTCTACTGGAATACGTAATCAGGGGTTTGTCACGTCTCTTCCCTTCAAAAGTCACCTTGTCCTCCAGGTGAAAATCTATATATTGAGCAGCAAAGAGGTTATAGTCTTTCTAAGTAACGTCTTCAAGAGGTCAACTTTGCCAAGCTACTAATAACTCCAAATCTTGTATAGAAGTCCAGCGATGGTCAAGTACATGTTCTGGTTGCAATTGCAGTTCCCAATCGGCAGAAATGGGTAGTGAAGCTAGTGATGATGTCGGTAGAACACCATCAACAAGGCGAAGCAAGAAAATATGGAAAATTGGATGAATCCGTGCATTTGATGGAAGTTCCAATTCATAAGCTACTGAACCTAGCTTTCTCATAACCTTGTAGGGCCAAAAAAATCGAGGAGATAGCTTCTAATAGCGCTGCTTGGATAGAGATTTTTGTCTAAAGGGCTGAATGCGTAGCAAGACATAATCTCCAACATTAAAAGAAAGTTCCCGATTGTTCTTCTCATGCTGATATTTCTTACATGCTTGAGCCTTAACAAGATTATCTTTTAGCAGTTTTAACATTGCATCTCTCATCAATAATTGGTTTTCTAATTCTACATTAGCAGTCTCACCTTTCAAAAATCGATGTAGAGGTGGTGGGTCCTTGCCATAAACCACCTTGAAAGGTGAAGTACCCGTAGAAACATGAAAACCAGTGTTGTATGAATATTCAGCCAAGCATAAGTAGGAGCTCCATTTTTTGGGTTGTTCATGAGCAAAACAACATAAATAAGTCTCTAAGCATTGGTTGACAACTTCTATTTGTCCATTGGTTTGAGGATGGTAGGTAGTACTCATTCGTAAACGAGTTTGACTTAGACGGAACATCTCTTGCCAAAAAGAACTTAGGAAAATTGAATCTCGGTCAGAAACTATGGAACGAGTAATGCCATGGAGACGAACAACTTCCTTGTAGAAAATTCCAACCACTGTTTTAGTTGTATACGGATGAGAAAGTGACAAAAAATGGTTGTATTTACTCAAGCGATCAACTATTACAAATATAGTGTCAACACTTTGTGATTTAGGTAGCCCAGTTACAAAATCAATGGAAATGTCTTCCCAAATTTTTTCTGGAATGGGTAGTAGCTGTAAAAGACCAATAGGTGCAAGAGTTTCATATTTGTTGCGCTGACAAGTCAAGCATTGTTGAACTTGAAGCTTGACATCCTTCTTCATGTAAGGCCAATAAAACTGATCTGAAAACCTCTTTAAAGTCTTTAAATAACCTCCATGTCCACCAATGGGGGTTTCGTGTGCTTCAGCCAAAAGAGTTGCACATAAGTTAGAGTTAGAAGGGATTGCCAACTTGCCTTTGTGAAAGAGCTTATTGGCTGACCACTGAAAATTAGAATGTGAAGATGAATCTTTTTATAGGTTAGAGATGAGATTCTTGGTGTGATTATCCTGGAGATATGCTTCCGGCAAATCAGAAAAACCTAGAGGTACAGGCATGACTAAATTAAAGAAATCAGATTGTTGTGGCTTCTGGGAGAGCACATCAGTTGCTGGATTATCCTTTCCTGCTGATAGTACGCAGCCTTATCCCTATATAGTAGAGAGGTTGTTTCTGGACACTGTTGAGAGTTTATAGAAATCCACTGCTCAAGCAAGTGTTTAAGACTCCTGTGATCAGTCTTGACATAAAAATGATGGCCAATTAAGTAATGTTTCCACTTTTGGACAGCCAGCACAAAAGCTAGTAATTCGCAATCATAAGTTGACTTATATCAAATAGAGTAAGAGAGTCCTTTACTGAAATAAGCTATGGGGTGCTCTTGTTGCATGAGAACAACTCCAATCCCTTCTATAGAAGCATCACATTCAATAGTGAAAGACTATTAAAAATCCGGTAGTTTCAAGACTGGCACTATTGTCAATGCATCCTTAAGCTTTTGAAATGCAATTTCAACCTGTTCATTCCAGCTAAATGCATCCTTCTTGGTGAGATTAGTAAGTGGCTTAGCAATGACTCTGTAATTCTACACAAACTGTTTATAATACCCTGTGAGTCCAAGGAAACCACGAAGTTCTTTGATAGTGGTTGGAGAAGGCCATTACTGTAAATCCTCAATTTTCTCTGGGTCAACACTATCACCTACTCGTGAAACAATATGTCCCAAAAAATTCACTTGTTGTTGGGCAGCAGTGCACTTCTTAGTGTGAGCATAGAATGCATGTGAGCACAATGAATTAAATATCACTTCCAAATGAAACTTATGAAGATGAAGAGAGGTGATGTAAATTAAAATATCATAAAAAACACCAAGACAAAACGCCTCAAATGACTACAAAAGAGATCATTCAT
>JANVCL010000005.1:7258646-7274403 GCA_026546855.1 Erythroxylum incrassatum | reverse complement strand
TCAAGTGAAGGATAGAGGTCGGGATCAGTTCGCGTCTGCATTGCATGTATTTATTGTTTGCATAAACTTGTATTCCGTTTTAAAAAGGCCCGAGGGGTCGTATGAGATTGTATAAATTGCTTTTGTACTTGGAAAGGGCTTATGCCCTATATGATTATTGATTAAAAAAAAGAGTATACCAATCTATGCTTGATTGAGTGCTTTAGCACGCCACCCTCGTGGGGCACGGACTCGGACATCACCGTCGATGTCGGGTTCGGGTTGCACGAGATTGGGGTGCTACACCAAACCTGCTCTGATACCATATTGAATTTTTTAATATGAGCAGAGTGTGGAGTCCACTATCAAGAATTGGGCTTGGGTCAATTATTGCCCAAATAACTAGAACTAGTTGTTTGGATAATTGATACTTACCACTTATAAACCCTTTAACAGTTTCATGTCTAGGCAATATAGGACACTCTAACAGTATATTTGTTTCAAAGTTGTTTTTTTTTTATTTTTATAATAAAAGATTGTAATTATTATTATTTACATTAAATAAATTTAATTTTTTTAAGGAAGCAATAAATTGACATATTAAAACTTAAAAATAAATAATAAGTTTTATCCAACTTATCAGTAATAAAATTTAGAGCAAAGCATATCTATTTGACTTGAAATTTGCTTGGGAGTATTTGAAAAATCATCTCTAAAAGTCATTACGTTTTTCATTGAAAATGATTGTTTTATCATCTTATGATTATTGTTTTATATTAGGATTACATTAGAGCAATTACTGGTACATATATAGCAGTAATTGTTGCATAGGAGGATCAAATGCGATATAGAGAACGAAAATAAATAACAATTGCAAATTTATTGGCAGCGTGTGACTTTGACTTATTATTCACGTATGTTTTAGTATGCTGGGAGGAATCAACACATGATTCACGTGTTTTCCTTGATACAATTGATAAATTGAGACCAACACATGATTCTCGTGTTTTCCTTAATACAATTGACAATTTGAGACTCAAATTTTGAAAACCACCGATATGTAATTTTAAGATTTATAGAATTTGCTATTCGTAATTTAAACTTTTTATGATATCATTTATACTAATTATATTGCCTCTATGGACACTTAGGTAAATATTATTTGGTTGACAAAGACTATCCGAAAAGAGAAGGATAATTGACATCTTATCTAAAGATAAAGTATTATCAATCGGAGTTTCGCAGTACAAATCCAAAAGGATCTCAAGAAGTTTTTAATCGAGCCCATTCATCATTGAGAAATTATATTGAGAGAGTTTTTAGTACTCTTGAGGCTTGATGGAAGACATTGGAAAAATATCTAGCATTCTTGAGGCTTGATGGAAGACATTGGAAAAAATATCTAAGTGTTCATTGACGGCTCAAAATGGAATTATTTGTGCAACCTTTGCGTTACATAACTATATTAGAAAAAGCATAATTGATGCCCTGGCTTTTAGCATCATTGATCGAGATCTTAATTTTGTACTTTCAGATGTATTTCAAGATGTTGAAGTAAACTCTACTCAAGAAGGCATTGAAGAACCGAGAACTCAGGAGATGACAACTATCATGATAATATTGCTTCTAGTTTAATAACAGTTAAATGTCGTTATTAAATTATTATAAACCTTTGCTTTAAATGATAATGTTGACTTCTTTTGCTCTATTTGAATTGTGTTGTTAAACTTCAATTGAATTATTATATTTTGTGTTTGGATATATCATTATTTACAAATTTTTTGGTTAACTTATGATCATGATTTTGTTGTTGTTGTTGTTGTTATTATTATTATATGTTCTATATTTTTTATTAGAATTATAAACTTAATTTTATAAAATTAAATATCTAAATTCTTACGAGAATATTCAAAGAAATATTAAGATATAATATTCATGTTTTTATAAAAAAATTTAAGCCATGCTCTTATAAGTTATTTTAAACATAAACAGTTAATAATAAATAATTAATTTTACCAAGTATTTTTAAATAAATGACTAATATTATTCATTGATTAAATTAGCTGATATTACCTATTGTAAACTAATCATTAATAAAATTAATTACCAGGTAACACAATATACTAATTACCAAACACTCACGTAAGCTCCAAAGTTTATATTATCACCTAGAGCCCGGCCCACGCAAAAACGAATTCATAAACAATCATCACAAGGCTTCTCATCTCGTGTCTTTTTCCCTTGCCATGTGCCTGCATGAATACATAAGCAGTGACGTCTGTGTTTTAGGCTTTTCAAAAGATTCGATGACTTTTAGATATGTTGCTGTGGCGTCTGTGGATCCAATTGTTCATATCTGACAACTTTGAATTTTAAAAGGTGTACTCGACGTAGAAGTTCAGACATCATCAATTTCTTATTCTTGGGTGGATTCGAAAGGTCTGAAAAGGACACTACAAATGGCCAAACAAACTTTCTTGCCCTGTCGGTTTGTCTTATATTAATAATACACTTGAAATATCCAAAGGAATGCATTAGTTTCGTGAACTTTCAGATTTTGTAGCATTTGTTTTTTAGTATAATAAGTTATAAAGTTTTAACATAAAAATATAAATTAACATTAATATTTGTTAACGAAATTTGATATATTTTGTCTATGTTTGCGAGGTATCTTCACCTAACTTAATTCTTTCATTAACAATAATAGTTTTATACAAAGCATTATTGAGCTAAGACCACTCAATTTTTGATATTATCTCTCGTCTTCACTACTTGTGAAAAAAATTTACACTAAAAATAACAACTGCCTCGTAGAGAATATTTTCAACAATCTTATAACGAAAGACCACTAAATAAATAACTCAAGTAGTTAAACAAACTTCAATATAAATGAGAACATTTGAGAAAGAATAGAAAAACAACTCCCCTATAGATTCGGTTCCGCCGAAACATGTCTTAAAGTTGTCACCACAAACTATGGGATGATCAACGCAAATACCAGTATTAATTCACAGCAGTAGGATGAAGACATCAAGTATGACAGCTTACGCAAACGACCCACTCCAAGATGTTGTAGCCATAAAGAAATCAATCAACAATTATTATTCACCTGCGACAAATCCAGATAAGACAAAGACCAAACCAAGCAAGCCAAGGAAGAAATCACGCAACAACCATTACAAAATCTGCAGTTCACTAATACTTTCCTTCAGTCTACAATAACACCTTCCAAAATGATGACTCACACCCACCACAACACACTTTCAACTATCTCTCAATTTTCTGCACACCCAACAACGTGATATGCCCATTCACCATAGATCAATCCACACCAAAATGCAGATTCACACGCAAGCCTCCCTCAATTCAGCCCACAACAAAAAGAATAAGATCTCAAATTCACCTTTCACGCATACACTATAACCACCCAAACAAAAGCATTAACAAGTAACTCACGTGTATCTAGAGGAGAAGCAAGATCACAATCTTTACCAAATCACTAATGTTTCAAGTGCAGAAGTTGGGCACGCACATAAGAATCTTTTTGACAAGAAAATCACAAACACAACTACACTCCTTTAGCTATCTCACAGTATACTCCACACAACAGCAACATGATGTGCCTATACACGTTCAATCAACCAATCAAGACACCAACAAAAAATCACTCATGCAAGCCTACCTTACTACAACAGAAAGAAACACAATATCTATCCATAATTTGACATAATCCACTTAAACTTTAATTAAAGATAGACTTCTAATTTCACTGCAATTCTTATACCATAGTCCGACTCAAATAAGGAGTGTTACTTATTTACATCATATCTTGATTTGAAATTTTAAACATTATCTTGAAGACCCAATAATAAAAAATGCTAAAATTAAATAATTGAGATATAATAAATATCTTAATAATCTCCCCCTTTTTAGCATTTTCGTCATAAATAAGAAACTTCCCTGGAATTATATAATTGAATATATATATATATAACTATTGAAGTCACAATACTCCCCCTCAATCCAACATCAAATTCTAAAGAACATCCATTAAATTCTTCAAGTTTAAAAAACATCCATTAAATTCTTTAAGTTCAAAAAACATCCAAAGAAACAATAATGAACAATTATCCAATCATTCAAATTTCTCCCCCTTGGGACAAAAAGATGCCAAAAAGCAGTACTAATAGTCACGAAGATACCTTAAAATCTCCTTCTGAATTGAACAGTCACTAAAAACAATATAATGTCTCCCATTTGAGACAAAACAATGCCAAAAAGAAGAATGCCTTCAATGCGATCAATCTCAGTAAATAAAGAAGCATAAAAATCAGTAGTAGGTGCAGCGGAAGAATCATAAGCACATAGTGCAATAGCAGAAAGTCAAGATGACAATTTACTACTAGTTAATACATATGCCAACATATCATTGCTCACTTTAATTCTATCTTCATAAGATTGATCAAATTCATAAACCCCATCATCAAGTATAACCCTATGTATACATCAATCAACTGAACCTTGGAAAACCCATAAATAAAAACTCAGAAAGCCTAAATGATAAGTCCTTCGAACTTTTTTCTTTGTTTTTTTTGTTTTTTAATAAATAACATCAAACTATATTTCAAAAATGTAAAGCACACGGTCCTTATACCTCTCGAAGAAATTCAAACCTGGGTTTATTCCTAGTCACATTATCTCGGTCATCAACTGCCTGGTTGATTTCTTCATCTTAAGTAACTGACTTACCCTTAGTCTGAACATTTTCTTCAAAAGCAATAATTAACTGTGAACCTGGATAATTTCTTATTTTTCCTTCACTATGTCTTTGTATTTGTACTTGAATTTTTCTAACCCAAGAGTGCTTCGGTAATATGGATTGCTACTGAATATTTAATGAAGAGTGTCTAGACTTTCAGTTTTGACCCCTTTGAAATATTATTTGTAACAACTTATAACATTTTGGTCTAATGTGCCCAATTACTCCATAAAAGCGACATATAGGTATGAACCTATGATTTTTCTTTGAGATTTCTCCTTGGATAGATCTGGTCGTACCAATTTTTTCATCATTCGACTTGAAACATTCACCTCTATATCCAATGCCTTAAAGGTCTCCTTTATTTTTACCAATTTCCAATAACTTTTTTAGCTTTTCAATACCTCCATTTAACATTCTCATTCCCTTTTCCGTGTTGACCAGCTTCAGTTTTGTTTCATCAAGCTCATTTATTGTAGATAACAACTTCTTCTCAAGGTCTTGAATGGTGTTCTTCATGGTATAGTTTTCCTCCTTTAACATCTCATTTTTCTTTCAATTTTGGACCCATTTAGCGTACATTAACTCATAGGCTTTATAAATATCTGCCTTTTTATCATCGAAGTATTGTCATCATTGTCATAATCTGAGATTAAGCTTTGAGCTAATTCATCTGCGCTTTTCCTGGAATTTTCTGATTTACTCACGTTTTCGTCATCGGTTACTTCCTTTTTAGTTGCTATAAAGCAAATAACTGAACTTTTGCTTTATAAAGCA
Organism: Erythroxylum incrassatum; assembly: GCA_026546855.1. NCBI lineage: Eukaryota > Viridiplantae > Streptophyta > Magnoliopsida > Malpighiales > Erythroxylaceae > Erythroxylum > Erythroxylum incrassatum. The sequence continues at coordinate 7,268,888 of JANVCL010000005.1, read as the reverse complement.
ACTAACGCAATACTATTCACAGCCTCTTCTTCACTACCATACTCACTTCCAGATTCATTCTCACTCCATGCGCTTGTATAGGATTTTCCTTTTCTTTTCTTCAAAGCGTTAGCACATTTTGCTTGCAAATGTCCGAAGCCTTGACACTCATGACATTAAATTTTCTTCACTTTTCTTTCACCCTTTTAAGTTTTAGCTTGTTATTTGATGTTGTTGTTTGATAAACTCCCACCGTTTTGCCTAAACTTGGATCTAGCCTTCTTCACTTTCTTTAACCACTTGCTAAAATTTCTTGTCAATAACTCCATATCCTCATTCTCCTCGAATTCATCTTCGAAGTCATTCACAACTTTACCAATCTTGACTTGCAATGTTAATCATGTGTTCCTCTCTTGTTTGTCTCTTAACAAATTCATCTCAAATTTGGTAAGGATTCCAATTACCTTATCCAATGACAATTCATTGATATGATGAGCTTCCTCAATTGCTGCAATTTTCAATATGAACCTCAAAAGTAATGATCTCAATGTCTTCTTAACTAGTTTCAGGTTAAAGTATTTCTTCTCGAGTTGATGTGCTTGGTTCGCTATGTCACACAATCTTTTATGGAAGTCTCCAATGGTTTCACTTTCATCCATCTTTAGCTCTTCAACTCTCACAGCCAACATCTGAAGTTTGAGGCTATCAAAAATTTCAATCCTTCACGTATAGTTTACAAAGTGTCCCACGTGTCTTTCATTGATTCACAAGTTGATATCATAATAAAACGACCTTCATCAACTGCACTGAAGATGGCATGCAGGCTATGAGAATTTTCAAGTGCTCTCTCTTCTTAAGCCCTTATCCATTTAGATGCATCTTTAAGTACTACTTCTCTCTTTTCATTAGTCGTCACTGGTTGTGTCCAGCCATTTAAAACTGAGTTTTATGCTTTTGTTCCTTGTGTTTGAATGAATACTCTCATCTGTGATTTCCACGTAAGATAATTTGAACAATCTAATAACGGTGACCTGATGATTGATGCCCCTTCTCTTATAGTCGTAATTGCGAAACAAAGATCTGTATCGACTTGACGTACCAAGTTCTGATTCGGTAACCCACTTTGATACCAATTGAAAAATCTAAAGGGGTGTATTAGATTCACAAACTTTTAAATTTTGCCGCGGTCGTTTCTAACTTAATAAAAAACTAGAAAAATTAAACATACAAATATAAATCAACACCGATATTTATTAAAGCAATTTGACACACCTTGTCTATGTCTGCAGGGTCCAACTTAATTCTTTCACTAACAACAATAGTTTTGTACAAGGTTTTACTGAGCCGATGCTACTCAACTTTGACACTATCCCTCATTAACACTACTTGTGAAAGAATTTCACACCCGATAGTACGACCACCTCGTACTAACCTTAACAGAAAATTTTTTTCAACAATTTTATAATGAAACAACATTAAATAAATAACTCAAGTAGTTAAACAACCTTCAATATAAATGAAAACACTTGAGAAAGAACAAAAAAAATAACTCTCCTACAGATTCGGTTCCACCGAAACAAGCTTGAAAGTTCTCACCAAAAACTATGGGATGATCCATGCAAATACCAGTATTAATTCACAGTAGTAGGATGGAGACACCAAGTATGACAGCCTACACAAACGACCCACTCTAAGATGTTGCAGCCACAAAGAAATTAGTCAATAATTATCATTCACCTGCGACAAATCCAAACAAGGCAAAGACCAAACCAAAACAAGGCAAGGAAGAAATCATACAACAACCATTACAAAATCTACAGTTCACTAACACTTTCCTTCAGCCTACGATAACACCTTCCAAAATGATGACTCACGCACACCACAATACACTTTCAGTTATCTCCCAATTTTCTGCACACCCAGCAACGGGATATGCCCATTCACCATAGATCAATCCACACCAAGATACAGACCAAGTCACACGCAAGCCTCCCTTAATTTAGCCCACAATAAAAAGAATTCTCAAGTTCACCTTTCACGCATACACTTCCATAACCACTCAAACGAAAGCACTACTAAGTAACTCACGTGTGTATATACCAGAAGCAAGACCACAAACACCTTATCAAGTGAACGCCCAGCCAAAATCTTCACCAAATCACTAATGTTTTAAGTGTAGACGCTGGGTCACGTGCATAGGAATCTTTTTTATAAGAAAATCACGCACACAATCACACTCTTTTAGCTATCTCACAGTATACTCCACACAACAACAATATGATGTGCCCATACATGCTCAATCAACCAATCAAGACTTCATCAAAAAATCACTCACGCAAGCTTACCTTGCTACAACAGAAAGAAACACAATATCCATCCATAATCTGACATAATCCACTTGAACTTCAATTAAAGATAGACTTCTAATTTTAGTGCAATTCTTCTACCAAAGTCCAACTCAAATAAGGGGTGTTACTTATTTACACCATATTTTGATTTGAATTTTTAAACATTATCTTGAAGACCCAATAATAAAAAATGTCAAAATTAAATAATAGAGGCATAATAAATATCTTAACACACCTTAAAATCTATGTTTTCTTTAACTATGACAAGGTAGATTAGGATTATATCATTAATTTAACAATTATATTAACTATTTTAAATCCTTGCCTTTTCTTCTATATAGAATGGTATTCAAGCTTTTATCCTATTGGTGGAGCTGTTTTTTGGTAGTCTTTTTTTACTAGGGATCTAACTATACTCATAATATATGAGATTTTTAGATCGTTTAAAAATATAATTTAATGTATTGAAATTTTGGGTGAAGACAAAATTTTTTTTGGATAATCCAATCTTCTTCTAACATGACAAATCATATAAAATTTAATTTGCTATCAAAGCTCCAACTTATAATTTGAAAATGGACTTTCTTATAGATGTCCGTGGCCACCTGCAGATGTCCAGTTTTACATATTCCCCGCATCAGATATCCAATTCTTATCATAAGTGAAGTGTATTAAATGTGTAGATTCCCACATTGATTATGAATAAGAATTAAAAAATATTTTATACACAAGAATAAACTAGTAACTTAAGAAAAAATAATTAAATATGATTATATACAAGGATATAGTGGGATTTTATTGAGTTGTTGATGTTAAAAGTACATAAAATGACATCATTTTGAAGAGACATCTGAATTGTTTAGATTAACTGCTTCGACTCAAGTTCGACCCGAAATTAAAATAATTTACCTAACTCATTGAATGACATTATTTTATTATAATTATTCAAAATTGACTTTAAGTTTTTTAAACTTTCAATCAAAATATATAAATTTTTTAGATAAATACATAAATTATATTAAAAAGGTGTCTTTTTGACACAGTTAGGTTCGATCCAAAGTCAAAATATTCTACCTAACTTATTGATTTCGAATTAGAATTTACCAACTCGAGCTATTGTAAATATTAACTTTAACAAGAGCCTAATTTGGTCAATGTTAATTATAATAACCATAAAATTCATCTTAATAAAAACAAAAGTTAAGTCTTCTCTCCTAACACACGTTGCTTTAAATATAAGTATGCAGTTTAATATTTTGTACCATGTTCTAATGTTTACGTGTTCTTATTGTGCTTTATCAATTAATTCTCATGATAAATTCTTAAATATAAATTTAATATGGTAAAGTTCAATTAAATTTCATTGAACTAATTTGTTACTTTTTTTTTGGTAAATAACTAATTTGTTACTTAATTTATATTAAAATTATCTCTTTTAGTTTCATTCACTAAGATGCATGTAACTCCGTATTTTAAGTGTGATTTATTTTTGAATAGGAAATTGCTGGGACCCTTAGAAAAGTGCATGCCTTTCTACCCTAGAATTAATATTTAACGCAAAACGACTAGTGTCCTTAATTTCAGGTGTACCCAAACAAGAAATGAATTAGACTTCACTTAATTAAGAGCCAGCTTTCTTTCCATTAATTTACATGCTACCAATAGATTAATTTCTTTGTCACCATCTCCTTGACTCCTAGCATCAATTATATTTATTCTAGCTATATATCTGCTAGTGCCCTCGTGTTCCTATATATATTGTGCTTGGAAGTGAAAGAAACAGGGAGTTCTTGAAAAAAAACAATGGTGAGTGATCCAAAGCCTACAGGTAAAACTCATGTCTTCGTATTCCCTTTTCCTATACAGGGTCACATAAACCCGATGGTCCAGTTCTCAAAGCGTTTAGCCTCAAAAGGTGTCAAGGTTACACTACTCGCAGCCACCAACATTGGCAAGTCCATGCAAGGATTAGCAGCTTCCATCAACGTGGAACCCATTTTTGATGGGTACAAAGAAGGGGATAAGCCTAGCCCCGATGAATATTTGAAACGTTTCAAGGAGGTAGTCCCACAAAGCCTACCCGAGCTCATTGAAAATCATAGCAGCACAGAGTACCCAGTTAAATGTGTGATATATGACTCGGTTTTGCCGTGGGTTCTGGATGCCGCTCGACGTTCTGGTACGGAAGGGTGTCCTTTTTTCACTCAATCATTAGCAGTTACTGCCTTGTATTACCATGCAGTTCAAGGGGTACTGAAAGTTCCTTTAGAACGCTCGTCTGAGGTTTCAGCAGATTCACTTCCCCCATTAGAATTCAAGGATTTACCATCGTTTGTTTATGACACATCAACTTATCCTGGTATCGCAGAAATTGTTCTAAGCCAGTTCTCAAACATTGATGAACCGAGTTCACTCTTGTGGAACACGTATAGTGGGCTCGAAAATGAGGTAAGTCGCAAAATGTTTTGCATTATATACTTCCTTTACGAGTTCATGTATCAGTAGGTTACAGTCAGACACCATGATCTGCACCCCAACTCAGTATAGCACACAATAGTATCGTAATTAAACAGAGTAATGAAATCCCACGATGGTATCATCATTTCATGCTATATATGTCAAATTTAGGGTCTGAGGCTGAAAACATAAGCCTTACATTTGATTTCGAAGGTTTAGTGTTAAACCTTGTTATCTAAAACAATGTCAATTAATCTTTGCAGCTAACAACTAATTAAAGTGCTTAAAAATGACCAAAGAGCAAACTATAGCTAGAGGGTGATAACGATGTTTCCTTGGAGGGTAAATAGATATAAGACTCCATTTATTGGTGTGCACCCAGTGTTCTTATCTGTAAAATGAGTTTGGATCATGGTTCAACTTGCACCACATGTTTATGAGTTAGAAGATAGACTTTTATCTCACGACAAATTATCACTAGCATGTAGGGACGGATCTATAAATTATTTTAAATAGGGGCAAAATATTAAAAGTACTCTTATATTATTAAAAAATTAATTTAAATTATTAATTTAAATTTAAATTCCATTAAAAAAATTAAAAATTGCCCCCATTAATTTAATTGGTGAAAAAATAATAATAAAAATTATAGATATATTAAGATATCAAATAAAAAATAAAATCTGAGTTCATCTATTGCTATTCATAAGGGTATCTAGGGTACTTCTTTTATCCCTATTATCACTAGTGCTAGATGGTTTGCACTGTTTTTGTTCATTATATGCAACGATTTTTTGTCTATAATAAGAAATTTTATCTTGCGTCTTCACTAAAAGTCTAAAAGAATGTAAAGATTAAAACTGTACCAACTTTATTACAACTTATAAGAACCCATCTCTAAATTATACGTACTACACATTCTTCTAAAGAAAAGGAATAAGAATTTACCTATCAGCACTAAAACGGGGTGAAGCCTGTGGAGAAATCCTTTCCACAATTGCGTTCAATATAGATTATTATTTTTTGCTTTGGGTATGGTAGTTCTTATGGAGTTAGGGGAAGAAAAGCCAAAAAGACAAAAATTAGTACGATGAAGAAGCCAAAAGGATAGAAAAATCTGAATAAAAAAAGTCAATTAAATATATAGTTTTTATCTCCCTATTTGTAGGCTTTCATTTAAAAAAGTTATGGGTTTAAATAATAGTAATCTTAATAAAAATAGATGGACTCATTTTATTTTTATTTGATATCTTAATATATCTATAATAATAATAATAATAATTTTGTCACCATTAATTTAATTGGGACAAAGTTTTAACTTTTTTATGAAATTAAAATTTAAAATGATAATTTTAAATTAAAAATTTGCCCCATTATTTGCCCCCACTGTGGCTCCTTCCATGCTAGCAAGTAGCAAACAGCAAAAATGATTTGTTATGTGCAACAATTTTTATAATACAATTGGGTTGATTCATAATGTGGTTTTGACAAAACAATTAAATGTTTTAAGTTGATTGCAATTTATAGTTGCATTAGTGATTGTTTTTACTGCAACTATACCCATGGTATTTATAATTGTGCCGCATCATCTACAATTATTCTAAAAAAACAAATAGAAAGTTGCTGATGATTAAAAAGTGCTCTTAAGATATTTGAGCATTGATAAAGAACTTTGACATGATTTTTTTGTTACTACTTTCCAACTCTTAAAGTACTTTGTATTCAATTCTTGCTATTTGCTATCAGGTAGAGAAGTGGATGGCGAGCAAATGGCCTGTGAAGCCAATAGGACCAACAATTCCCTCGATGTACTTAGACAAGAGATTGGAGGAAGACAAAGACTATGACCTGAGCCTTTTCAAGCCCAGTTCTGAGAAATGCATGAACTGGCTAGACTCCAAGCAACCACGCTCTGTCGTTTATGTCTCATTCGGTAGCTTAGCTGTTCTAGGAGAAGATCAAATGGCAGAACTTGCATGGGGTCTAGAAAAAAGCAACTGCAACTTCCTATGGGTCGTAAGGGAATTAGAAATGAAGAAGCTTCCAATCAACTTCGTAGAACAGATATCATCAGACAAGGGTTTAGTCGTTACATGGAGTCCTCAGCTTCAAGTCTTGGCTCACAAATCCGTGGGCTGCTTCTTTACTCATTGTGGTTGGAACTCAACGCTTGAAGCTCTGAGCTTGGGGGTTCCAATGGTGGCGATGCCTCAATGGACTGACCAACCCACCAATGCCAAATTTGTGACCGATATATGGCATGTAGGTGTTCGAGTGAGGGTAGATGAAAATGGGATTGTTCCAAAAGAAGAAATAGATCGATGTATAAGGCAAGTCATGGAAGGAGAAGGATCAAATGAATTCAGAAGGAACTCGGAGAAATTGAACGAAATGGCGAGAAATGCACTAGATGAAGGTGGGAGCTCTGACAAGAACATCGACGAATTTATATCCCGCTTGCATGCAACTCCAAAGCCATCGATTAAATAGCACGTGTGAATCGAATCTCCTGTATATGCATATCCTTGCTCCAAGTTTAATCTCTAGTGCTTCCTACAACGTTATAGCAAGACTTGCATACTCACCAAAGGGATCGGTGGTCTAGTTTAGATGGAGATCTAAAAATTTATTCGCTGGAGGAAAATTTAGCTCATTTGAAGCAATGTTATAAATATTTTAAGTGCTTTCTGTATCGAACTTGGTTTTGGTAAAGTATAACATTGGTACGATTAATATCGGATAATGTTTTTGGTAACTTTTTAAAATTATAAAATAGTTCATGAATTTCTTTAAAGTATAAAATAGTCCATTAATATATTATGTTATTAAATTTTAATTTCATATCAACCATATTTTTAAAAATCATAATAATTTAAATTTAAAGTGAACTATCTATTTATTTTATTAATATAATTTTTCTTTTATTTTACATATAAACAATGATCATAATTAATATAAGAAAAATATTACAAAATACTTAAAATATTACAATTTACATGAAAAAGAATCAATTACATCAAAATATTATCTAGTAAGGCTAATACAGGTCCATGACTCCATAAGCATTACAATATATAAGAGTTCGTATTGAAGAACACAATTAATTAAATGTGAAATCTCAAATAAAAATACTCACAATTAAAAGTTTTATATTTATATTGCATATATAGAATTTAACATATACATCAAATATAAGTTAAATTAAAAGAAATGAGAAGAAATGGAAAACCTGAAACTTCATTTAGAGGAATATCCATTAAAATCGCATTGACTTCAATTTTTATTTGGTACAAATTCTTGCTCATAGTCATCGTTTAAATTCATTGCACCAATGTCATGTTAATACTTTCTTATCCAAGATCGTCTTTCAAGTTGCTCTCATTTATCATACTTGATTCCTTATAAACCTAATCTACTAAAAAATTGAAATGGTCAAGGTAAATTAGATTTATAGAACTAATTGTTTTATTAAGAGTCTTAGTAAATAAATATAATTAAATTATTAAGAATTTTTTTCAACTTAATAATGATAATAACATAACTTTCCCAAAACTTTAAATTGTATAGAATAAAGACCAAATCGTTTAATCTTTTGTGTTTTAATCTATTTCTTTTCTTAGAATGAATGAATTCAAATATGTTTTAATTCTTTTCTAGCCCTATTACACTTACACATTAACTTAGAATTTGAATTGCAAATCTTTGTAATTTTAGAACATCATTAGAATTAGTCCCATTAAGCAACTATAAGAAAATAAAAGTAACATTTTAAATAAAATAAAGTGATGATTAATTTTCAACAAGTATCAAAAGTTAAGAAATATATACTTAGATTAAGTTCTCTTTGACGAAATGCAATAAATATCTCAAAATCACCAAACACATCCTTGTATAACTTTATTTGTAAGCTAAAGAGTTCTTGTATCTTCTTATGTGTAACAATTTTGTGATAATTAATAACATTCTCATATTAACTTTAGTTTTTTATATATATATGAAACTTAGTCTAAAATAGATACCAGGATTTAAAAATGCCTCAGTTGTAAACATTAGAGAGTAAAATTGTCCTTTTCATCTTTCATTGATGACTGTAAGATAAGGTGTATACAAACAACACATAGTTTTCATATTAGCCTTGATTGTTTCCTTCACTGCTGGACCTCGCTTTCAGAGCCCAACATTCGGAATTATTATACTAATTATATTATCCTTATTTTCATAAACTTTTGTTAGTCGACGTCCCGTAAGGGTGGCGTGCCCACACTAGTCAAACATAAAAACAAACTCAACCATTTTAACAAAGAAATCAATTATGATCATACACAACCGAAACTACTTCAATCTATCATTTCATTACTAAAGTAAAAGAGTTTGAAAAACTTTATTTACATATCAAAAGCCACACTGTTAGTTTAATACAAAATACAAAATACGCATGATACAATTGAATGCTTATGCTTAATATGATTCTAAATACCAAAATTTTCTGAGCTAACTTAATTACAAAAGTCTCTATTCTTGGTGTTTGCCAAACTTTGCAAGGATCAATGTTGTTCTGCTTTTTCTTCACCTACAGAGTAGAAGCTTATGGAGTGAGCTGCGAAGTTCAGTGGCTTATATATTTATAGCCATTGGCAATGAGCCATACAATTCAGGCACACATACATATATATAAAAGTAACAAAGTATATACATATATCCCATTTAATCTTGCAATTTTTAGCTCAAAATTCATAATTCAAAATGTCATCAGATAGAACATCTCATGAAGATTCATCCATCAAAACATGACAATCGATTATGCATCATACTTGACAAATCAAATATACAATGCAAAACAAATGGCTCGAGGGTTCCATGGAAATAGAATGGAGAAACTGAAGTTTACTCCATGAATAGAATGAGTCCATTTTTAGGGCTCATATGCCACAAGCGGGTAGCTGAGAGAAGGCTCTTGTCAACGTACATATGACAAACAGAATGGTTCCATTCTCGCCAAAACATAAGCCCATAATCATGCTCGAAATCATTTTATCAGAAGCTCAAATCATTTCCTCATTTCATCATACTTTTCATGTTATTTCCTTTCTTTTCATTTATACAAACTGCCATGAAATATTTCAAGGCATAACATGACCAAAGTCACAATTCAATTATATCAAAATGTCATACATATTTCAATGTATAACATAAGACACATTATAATAATTCACAATTTAGCAATTCTAGCACATACACACATATAAGCAAAATGCCCATTTACAAATTAACCGTAAACATATTACCCATCTAATTTTGCTTGCAAAAATTCAAGTCAAGGTTGTCTTTCCCTTTGCTCTTGGGTAGGATTCTCTTGGTTCCCTAAAACAAACCAAGTCTCATTCAATAGGAATCCAATAGAAAATCCCGTAATGCAAAATCACTAAAATTTATTCTAGAATACTTAAACCAAAACATT
>JANVCL010000005.1:7225344-7258546 GCA_026546855.1 Erythroxylum incrassatum | reverse complement strand
AGATCCGAAATGGACTCATTTCGTTCACGATGTAAACTTCGGTTTCATCGTTTTGTTCACGGGACCCTCGAACCATTGGATGTGCATTTGCATTATTATATGACAAGTTGTGTCTTGAATTGCATCAAATATATGAAGATGATTTAAATTGTGAAATGTTACTTGTTTGAAAATGTTAAAATTCTATTGTTGTATAATTGTGCCTATGCATGCTTGGATATATGTATTTTGGTTGGTTGTGTGGCTCGAAGCCAATGGCTAGAAATGTTTTAGCCACTGAGCTGTCAAGCTCAACCCATTTTTCTCTCCTCAGGTGCAGATCAAAGAGACCAGTAAACCCTTGCAGGCAATTGGACCTTTTCCGAGAGGGATTTAGCTTTTGTATTAGGATTGTAGCTAGATTTTTGATAGCTTTACAAGCATATTGATCATGAATCATCAATTGTATTTTTGTAACCCTTGTGAAGGTTTATGATGTACTGTCAATATGTTACTAAAGCTATGAATGAGAATATTGTATGAACTCTTCTTTTGAAATGGAAATGAATGGAGAACTTGAAAGTTCCTTATTTTTGAATGGTAACTTTTCCAAACTTTGATTGTGTTGGATGTGTGTATTGCTTGGAAATTGTCTCTTCGATTGGTGTTAGATGGATTTTGCAAATGATGAAGTTGGTAAAGTTTTTATGCTAGGATGGTGGATTTAAGAATGATGCATGTGTTTAGTTCTAGTTGTGATTGCCAATCAATTGTCGTTAAGGTTGGAAGAATATGGTGATTCTTGGTTTTACTTGTGATAGATCCATTTTGCTATGCGTAAGTCGACTTGTTGGGTGCGTAAGTCGACTTGTCTGCCTCCATAAGTCGACTTGTGTAGTAGAAGTCGACTTGTGTTAGTTTTCGCAAAACTTCTCCGCTCTTAGATAAGTCGACTTGTGCATAGTAAGTCGACTTGTCTACCCTGTAAGTCGACTTGTCTGTTTCTATAAGTCGACTTGTCTTCTCTGTAAGTCGACTTGTATGAAATGTAAGTCGACTTGTATAATTTGAAATTTTTGTGATCGTTGTTTTGTGGGCTCGCCTTTGGGGCTTGAGATGTTAGATAGTGAGGGCTTGTCCTTGAGGGTTAAAGAGTTAGGAAACCCGTTTATGGTTATGTTCTTCGATTTTGAACCGATCGTTGGGCTTCGGGAACGGGGCGCAACAACATATTTAAAGACATAACATAAAACACATCATAATGCATTTTTCACATCACAATAATTCACAATTTAGCACATATTCACACATAAGACAATTAACTCATATTACGCAACAACTATAAACATATTACCCACCTAATTTGCTTGCAAAAATCCAAGTCAAGGTTGTCTTTCCCTTTTGCTCTTGAGTAGGATTCTCTTAGTTCCCTCCATTCTTCACCAAATGAAGGGATCTTTAGCTCAAAGGGAAGCTTTTCTCTTCCTTTACCTTTTTCCCTTCTTGAACATGTCTAAAATCTCTCTTACAGATTAAGAAAAAAATTAAACCCTAGCTTGTTTTCTCTTCTTTCTCTCGTTCTCTTTTTCTCTTCGTATTTCTCTCTCTTCTTCATGGCACTCTCTCTTTTTCTCTTCAATTTTCATTCCTCTCTCTTCTTAAAATGCAAGACAACACTTCTTCTTTCAATTATGCCCTTAATGATTGAGAAATGTCTAATTTGCCCTTCCATTTATGCCTTACGTTTTTTTGCTTAAGTGTCTTGTCAAAAATACCCTTGAACATTCTGACATAACACTTTCTTCTAGAAAAATGTTCCTCATTGTCTTAAGTTTCTAATGACACCAAATTCATTCAATTTGATTCTGAAATTTGAAAGTATTGCCCCAAATATTTTCAGACTGTTCTTATATTGAAACAATATACTATACTTAATTTCCTCCCAGAAATTGAAAGTCTTTGAATTAAATTTCAATTTCTTCATATAATTTGTAACTCCATGTCTCTAGTTTTTTTTAAAACAAGAATCATCTCATTCGGAGCTTACCAGTCAAGATATCATCAAAATACCGAAGTATGTTCAGTAAAATATCCAATTCATACTCTTCCAACCTATACCCTTACTTTGATTCAAACAATCTTTTTCGAATTCCCACCAAATGCTATCAAATTATATGGAGAGATATAGAAATGTGTTAAGAAACTATTAGTCTAAGAATCATTTTGTTTGGAGGTCGGATAACAAGGTTATGGCCGAAAGAATCAAACATGATTTTTTCCCTCAATCATATTGCACTTGTCTTGGGACAATTGGCATAACTTTCACTAGAGATGTCGGATTAAGATCTTCTTAGGACGGTTTCAAATAGGACTTTGATACCTACAACTTTATTGAAGACCTTGAAGATAGATTCTATCATCTAAAAGGTCAAAATTAGACCAGACCATTCCAGACGAAAGGTCAGACGAAACTAGACGAAAGGCCATACGATCTAGGACAATTGGCATAAATTTCTCTATAGATATTGGATCAAGGTCATTCTTAGACGATTTGAAATAGGACTTCTAGATATACAACTTTCATGAAGATCTTCAAGATAGATGCTGCCATATAGAGGGTCAAAATTGGACTAGACAATAGGCTAGATGATTCCAAACGAAGGGGTAGACAAATTAGGAAAATTGTCATAACTTTCCCTATAGATATCTGATTAAGGTGTTCTTTAGATGTTTTCAAAGAAGACTTCAAGATATGCAACTTTAATGAAGACCTCAAAGAAAAATTCCATCATATGAAGGGCACAAAATGGATTAGATGATAGGGTCAAATGAACCAGAAGGAAGGTCAGACGAATTGGAAAAATTTCCATAGCTTTCCCTATAGATATCGGATTAAGGTGTTCTTTTAGATGGTTTGAAAGAGGACTTCAAGATCTACAACTTTTTTAAAGATCTCAAGACAAATTCTATCATATGAAAGGTCAAAAATGGACCAGATGATAGGTTTAGATGAAACCAGGTGAAGGGTCAGGCAAATTGGGAAAATTGCCATAACTTTAGCTATAGATATCGGATTAAGGTGTTCATTAGATGGTTTGAAAGAGGACTTCAAGATCTATAAATTTCAAGAAGATTTTAAATACAAATTCTATCATCTGAGGGGTCAAAAATCAACCAGACGATAGGGTTAGATGAACAGTGCACCAGACGATATGACGTCGTCACCAGACGATATGACATCATCAGACGATACTTTATCACAGACAATATGATGTCATTAGACGATACTTTATCACAGACGATATGACGTCATCACCAAATGATATAACATCATCAGATGATATGACGTCATCAGACGATACAATCTATACTCCTGAGCATCTTCACTTATAAGGATCATAACTTTTGAATCCAATGTTCAAAAATTTCATACTATATACCGTTGGAAAGATAAAAGAAGACTTACAACTTTCTAGAAGATAACTTTTTCTAAATCTATCTAGATCAATTCAGAATTTTCCCTGAAATTAGAACACAAACTTTACATTCGTCCACCAATGTATTGCACCCAGTTCTAAACTTCATGACAAATTTTGAGATTCTTAAAGATAGAATTTAAATTTGATATCTCTATAAGAAATGTAGCCATATGTTTCTAATTTAATCCAAATTAAGAATCATCTCATCTGGATAACTAAAGAAAAAGTTATGGTTAAAAGACTGAAGCACACTCAGTAAATATTTTCTAGATCAACTACCCATTTTGTTTCAAAAACTTTCCTTAACACAATTCATACCAAGATCACCTTTTCTACTTCGTTTGCTCCTCATTCTCAACTCCATTTCAAATCAATATCATATGTAAAGAAATTATAGTCAATGATTAATCATGAACACTACCAACTGAATATACACATATATACATATCCTTCATCAACTTACTATACATATTCAACTTCATTTTCGCTTTTATTTTACTTCCCTTTCTTATCAAATTCAAGACCGATATATGATTATGAAAGAATTTGGTTAAATTTCTTGCTTTCTACATAGTTTCATCAATGATAAGAAAGTATTTAGGATTTCTTATATTTTCCAACATCGTCAATAAAATGAGCAACACAAGGAGACTAATAAAAAGAATTATACTTACTTTGCAACCTTTTTTTTAGTTGTTTTATACGCATAATCATTGTCAGTCATTAACTGTACAAGATGTTTAGGTCTAACTTCATTCATAACTTCATTAAATATCTGAAATAGGGTATCAATATTTATAACAAGACTAGAGACATCAATGGACTTCGAAAACATCATCTTATTAGCAGAATAAACAAAAAATTGTTAAATAGCTCTTGTCTTCTATTTTTCCAATCATCACACATGATTGAACATTCATAAGTTGTCCAAATCATTCTTCTTTTATCCAAATAACTTTTTATTTCATAAACATAATTTCTTAGAAGATTACCTTTGTAGTTATCAATTGAGGGAGCTTTATATTTTGGACCGTAAAAGGTAATAGCATCTATCATAGGTTGGTAATAATAAGAATTAGCAATATTAAATGATACACTAGTATTATTATTATACCACCACCTAGCCATTGCCATATCCACATTATGAGATGGTTCTTTATGTTGTAAAGCATTACAAATTAAAAGTCTAGCTCTAGGAGTTCTTCATTATGCAAAAAATTTAAACGCAAGTCCTCTTCTCTTCCTCACATAAAATGTAATAACTTTGTTACTGGATAGGAATACTACCTTCAACATACCCAGATCATCTTGACCATCACAAAAAGAACTTTCACTACCAATTTTGTAGTTTAATTTTTCTCACATGTCTTTCTCATGTTGATACTTTTCAAGCAAAGTTTTTATTTTTCATTTCACATCATGACTAACTTTCTTTTAAGACTCCACACCACCTTCGATCCTAACTAAATGCTTTTTAAATATAGAGATTCCCTCACCTTTTAAATATTGAATGTAATACAAAAAAATAGTACGATTCTTCATTTCAGGAATCCATATAGTATGAATCCAAACTGGATCATCGAATCTTCCTAAACCTATAGAGGTTGAATTATCAGGAGTACTTAAACTTCTTTCTATTTATCTGTAAAATATATAAAGACATATGTCAAAGTTAAATTAATAATTTCATATAAAAATAAAAATTATTGCATATGAAAGTTAATTTACTTATATCATATTGAATATGGTTAAAAATTTAAATCTTCTCAATGACATGTTTATTAACTTGTAACAAGTCGACTGCACCTAATAGATGAAGTAACATTATCTTATCTTGGAACCTTATGATATATGTTAAGTAATTCACTTATATATAATTCTTACTTGATGGTTTGGAAATAAAATATAATACATTGATCTAATTTGTTTATCCTTTTGTAAATTCTTAACCTCAACTAATTAAATATGTTGTATATGGAAACTCAAAACCACCAAAATTGTATACTTACAACTATTTTTCAAACTTTGGACAATTAAACATAGTAGGTAAAGTTTTAAATAAATTTATAAATATTGTATTATCAAGCAATTAGTTTGTAAATAACATTTTTATACTACATGGTATTCCAAAAGACAAATTTCAATATGAATGATTTTTAAAGTTCAAAAAGCCATTAACTATTCAAATGCAATGTAAAAAATAAGGTCTTTGATATCTTTCATAATTCAATTCCATAAAACACAAACAAATAATTAATATAATTATATAATCAAACATTATATATAGCCATCAGTAAATCATTAGTCATTATGTAGACAAAGTAACAAATCTTATATAATATTAATCATTAATTCTCTGTAGAGAATACAACTAAACAAGTAACAAACCAGGTAGAGTAAGGAGCCAACAATGTTGCGATAGATTTTAGAGTTGGCAGTGGTAGAGCTGAAGTGTGTGACTACCTAGCAGGAGCTGGCGATGATGATAAAGTTGGAGGTAAGGTTGCAGCACGGGTTAGTAATAGAAGGATGATGATGGATTATGAAAGAGAGCAAGCTTGAGAGCTGGAGACAACGAGAGCAAACAACTAAGTGGGCACCTACTGTGTTAAGAGCTAAGAGTGAGAGAGGCATAGGATGAGAACTGAGAGTGAAAGGGAAAGGGAAAGGGAAAGGGAGTCAGCAACTGCTCTAGTGCTACGCTACATTGTTATGTTATTGCTTAGAGTTAGAGTTAATAGATTTAAGTTTTTGTTTTTCACAATTTGGTCCTATAAATTTTTAATTTGCAAGTCTGTCTAGTATGATACTGACATTTTGAATACCAACTAGTATCGTGAATTAGTATGGTACTATAGATTACTGTATCATTTTCATACCGGCCGATATGGTATCGTAATCTATTCTTGTTGTGAAGTAATATTATTCTGAAAAATAAATAATAAGTCGATATCATGAAAAAATGAAATAAAATGATGTGTTAAAGGTTAACAATCAATGAACAAAGAATTACAATAAAATTAAAGAAGTGTATAATTGAGAAATATTTATCTATTGAGATTGATAAAAATTAGATGGAGATAGTAGACTAGACTTTGATGGAAAAGAAAAAAAAAATCTCTTCTAAGGTAGTTGGAGGGTTTGACAACAGAGGTGGAAAGGATTTGTGAGTTTTTGCATACTAAGGAAATTCCATAATTGGAAAGAGGAGAGGGATTGTGGTAGAGAGAAGAGGAGAGATTAACTGAATTTCTTTAGCAGGTCGAGAGAGAAAGTCTGCAAGGATATTGTGATGTCCTTTGACATGACAAATGGTGAATTTATAGCATGAGAACCATTCTTGTCATCGAAGCTATTGGTTGTCTGGTAGGGTTTTCTTGCCACACCGACTACCCTTGGTAAGAGGGTTTGGGGAATACCAGATCTCGTGCTTAAGAGCAAATAATCCATTAGAGATTATAGAAAACAAAGTAAGATCAGTGTAAATTCCAAGTACGCTGATCGAGACACACAAGCCTTTTCCCTTTGTGGGTACCAAGTCTCAAGGCTTGCCTATTAGGAATCTTACACTTCCAATCTCCCCCCGCTTTAACAACCTCAAATAGGATCTATGGTCTAAGACTTTCTAATACATAGGATCCTCATGAAGAGTCAAGTGTAAAGCATACTTATCTTTCTGTATGACCAAGACTACATTATTCAAGAATCAAACTTTCAAGAGAAGGTGAACTTAGAGAGAAGCCATAGAAAGAAGCCACATAATATTTTTGATTGATCAAACTCTTAGGTTTGATTACAATCCAGTCTCTTAGGTTTTTCTAGTCTGATTACAATGAAAGAGAAGTCTTGCTTTTATAGACTAAGCAAAGGAATAGAAACAAACAACTTTAAGGAAAATATTCATTAGGTACAATCATTCCCACAACTTTTAAAAAGCAAATAGTAAAAAGTAGGAAACACATGGGTTCCAAATATTCCTAAGAGATAAGAGAGAATCTTTAAAGAGGATGTAGACCCCAAAGATTCTCTTACAAGATAAGAACAAATAACTTAAAGAGGAGCGGAGAGAGATTATGGGCCACTACTGTCATTGTCAAAATCATTTGTCAGCTCCATGTCATCATCAAGTTGTTCCATGGTTTGGATAAATTAGGCAATGTCTATCTCAGTCCAAGATGGAGGTCATGGGCTTAGAGCATTTTGAAATGGGCCCGAAAATAAAGTGGGTTTATTGGAAGACCTGGATGGTGCAATACTTTCTTCAGGAGGATATGACACCTCTCCAGCCATAATGTTAAATCCAGTAAAGGTAAACTGGTCCATTGAAGTCCAATATCAAGCATAAGGAGATATAGGCTTTAGAAGAGTAAAATCTCTTGGATAGGGACCTGGAGAGGTATATATCGGAGATGGAATTGTTTGAGGATACTAATTGAGACGATCCAGGAAGGAATGCAATTTTGTTATCAGTTGAGTATGATTGGTAGGCCAATCAACAGTGGTACACTACTATTGGACATGGTTCAGAGTGTAGAGATAATCAGATGTGGTTAAGCAGTAGGGGCGATGGGTGATGAAGATTGCATAGGCCTTGTGGTATGTAGGGAGTATCCCATAACTGGTATTGATTCAGAATTTGAGACATTTGAATACTCCACTTGGACAGAGGTTGGAATCATTCAAGGAAGGTCCAAAGAAGAGACTTGACCTTTGTAGGATCAGAGAGATGTCTGTAAACATGGAAAGGAGAAAGAGAAATTGGACAAGGGTATTAGGAAGATAAGGCGCATGGATGCCACAATGCTGGTTCAAAAAGAGTATCATAAAAATGATACATGATACAATATGGTGTGGCAGAATCAAAATAGGAAGGATGAGGAGGAATATTGAGATTGATAAAGATTAGATGGAGATAGTCTAACAGACTCTGGTGGAGAAGAGAAAAAACCTCTTCTAAGGTAGTTAGAGGGTTTGGCGACAGAGAAGGAAAGGATTTGTGAGTTTTTACATAGTGAGGAAATTCCATAATTAGAAAGAGGAGAGAGATTGTGGTAGAGAGAAGAGGAGAGATTAACTAAATTTCTTTGGTAAGTTAAGAGAGAAAGTCTGCAAGGTTATTGTGATGACTTTTGATATGGCAAATGGTGAATTTATGGCATAAAAACCATTCTTTCCATTGAAGCAATTGGCTGTCTGGTAGGGTCTTCTTCTTTAGCTCAAGAATCTTAGGAAAATTTGTGTTATCCATTTCGATGATAAAGTGATATGGGCTGAGGTGGAAACTGAACTTTTTGATTTCTTTTTTGACCTCTAATATCTCTTTATAGCTCACATGATAATACTTTTCTAATTTTTTAAATTGTCCATTTGCATGACCACAATAATGGAGCTTTTCGTCAATTTCTTCAATGAGAAAACACCCCAGTAATAGGTACATATATTTGTCCGCAGAATGTGCTGGTCTTTATCAGGAATCTTCAAAGCTAGTAGATGTTGACAGGTTTGCTTTAAATATTGTATGACTCTAGTTTGCTTTTTCCCCCCACTGTAGTGGATTCTTCTGTAGTAACTTTGACAGGGATGATATATAATTAGCCACATAAGGGATGAAATCTCTTATATAGTTGACAATTTCAAGGAATTGCTACATTAGTTTGGTTGTGAGATTGTCATTAAGAAAATACAGTCGTTTATTTGCAATATGTAGACCGGGCTGATACAATTCATTGTAGAAACGCATACCTAAGAATTCTATTTGGGCTTTTCCGATTTGGATCTTCTTTACTGAGAGCATAATTCTATATTTCTTCATAGGATACAAAAAGGATTGGAGTAAAGCCTGATGTTCTTTATTGGTTTTAGAGTACAACAAGATATCATCAATGTAGATCAAAGCACTGTAGAGAATGGACTCATAAATCTTTATCATGATTCGTTGAAATAGTGAAGGGCAACCTTGAGTCCAAACGACATAACAATCCATTGGTATTGACATTCGGAATACAACAAGACTGTCTTGTATCTGTCTTAAGGGTCAATTCCAAGTTGCCAAATCCTGTTTTGAGATCAAACTTGGAGAAGATGGTAGCTTCCTTTAGAAATAGTACGTGCATACTAATCTTCAACAGTGGGAATTTAACATCTTGTAGGAAAGCATTTAGAAGTTTATAGTCAATGACTAACCTCTTTTTTCTTCATTTTTATTCAGACCTTTTGTTGACATAAAAAGCCTGATAAATTCAATTAGATTTAGTGGGCTAATTTAGTCCTTCTTTAGCAAGGATTGTACATTCTTCCTGCGTGAGTTTCAAATCATCAAGGTTCATACCCAGATAAGTAGCCTTATTAGGATAGATGTCTTCATTCTTCTTGAAAGGAAGATGGATGAAGAAATCAGGATTTCTCCATCGAGGATTCGAATGAGAGAACTATGCATGAGACTCAGGACAGGAGTCCAAAAACTGATATTTCAAGGCTTCATACGATGGAGGTCCTTGAGTAAGCTCAAACACATTCCTGACGTCATTGTCAGAATTGAAGTTGGCACGATATCTGATTCCTTTGGGTAGAATTTGTAGTGGAGATGCTTGACAATATACATCCATTCCAATAAGAAAATCTGCAAGATTACTGTCAAGAACCTTAGTCTATATCACACAGTCAAGGGAGAAATAAATCCCTATTTTCCTTTTAGTAATAAGCCTGATCTTGAAATATTTTCCATCAACAATAGTGAAATACTCATTATGGGAACTCCATGCATCATGAGGTAAAATGTCGAGCTTTATAATGCCTCTGCATGATCCAGTAGTCATGTACCCAATAGCCTTAATGGGTTTATCGTATTTGTATTGGAACAGTAACTGGATTTGAACATAAGGATGAGAAATAGGCTTGGGGACAAGCTTGGGACACTGTTGTTGTTGCTATAACATGTAGAGCTTGTAATCTTAAGAAATGGAGATATTAGAGGAGTCACCATGCTCATCAGATGAATCAAGGTGAACAACAAACTTTGTGTCTTCATCCTCACTAGATTGTTCTATAATGAGATCTTCAATATTTCCATAATCATCACAGATCGGCATAATAACTTCAATGAGATTTAGGAGTTTGATATCCCTTTTTGTCTTATTAGGAAATTGACGAGCATAATGTCCCGATTTGTCATAGAGAAAACAATGGTATGGTAGCTTTCCTTGAGGATTTCTCCTTTTGAAGAAACGGACAAATCGTCGGCATTTCTTTCTTCTAAAGGGCTTGTAGCCTTCTTTAAGAGATATGTTGGATTTGTGGAACTTCTTGTAGGAGATCTGCCTGTGATGACGTTTCTTTTTCATATGGCACTCACAATCTTTTTTTCTCCTTACACTTGATCGTCAAATATGGCTTTTTGCATGCTTTATTTAATAGAGGACTACCTTTAATCATGTTTTTGAAAAATATTTGTTGATGATATAACTTATCAAGAGAAGCTAAGGTGAGCTGATAGATTTATCTAAAAGATATATTTTCATATCTTTTAGAAGTGCAGCAATGGTCCTTTGTAACTCAGGTTGTAATTCTTCTAGAAGAGAGGAATAAATATATTACAGAGAGTAATATCGATGAAACCATTGAGTAGATAATAACATTCCTTCATACATTAAAAATGCTTTTGTAAATCTCTTCTATCCAAAGAACAACACTTCATCTTAAAATATTCTTGTTTGACCTATTTGTTGATCAACTAAAAGTCACAAATGAACTCTTTATGAATTATTCAAATAAGTAATCCAGTAGATGTCACTTGTACAAACTGAAGTCTGCGATATTCATCAAGACTTTGCCACCATTCTCATAATGTATCAGTAAAACGAATATTAAACTTAGAAAAAATATCTTTTAAAGGATTATTTGGTCAAGTCATTTGCAAATCAATTCAAGCGCCAAATTCATGGAGACGTTCTCTTCATTTTCTAAGTAGAAGATCATCGAATGTAAACCATGATTCCGAAGTAGGTCTGGTCGGTGGTTCTTATGCTAGTGCTGGTGAAGGTCTAAAGAGTTCAATTCTTGTAGACTCATCTTTACTGATATTTGGCTCAACTTTCGTAGGTTTAGGCATAGTCATAATGACTTGAGCTAGATCTGTGAAGTCAACAAATTGTGCAGATTCATCTGAAGATGGTTTAAACACTTCAAATGGTTCAACTATTGCAAATGATTGCTTAGAGATGTTATAATGCTTAGAGGGGCATTCTTCATCAGATATCTCACTAATAGATGTTGGTGCAAAGATGCTGGTTCAAGAGTTGCTATGAACTTTGTCTGAGGAGCTTTGTCTTTGTCGGTAGATGGGGAATGTTGTGGTTTTGGTGGAGAAGATGGTGGAGTGTGGATCTATAAGGGTTTATTCCTCGAATCAACTGGTTTAGTCCACGGATTAGTAGTTTAGTGTATGAAGGTGAAGGTTCAAAAGACTTTTCAGGTTTAGGTTTTGGTTTGGTCGATTTGGGCTTAGTGGTGGTAGGATGGATATATTGATTGATCAAAGGATAATTAAACATGAATACCTTTTCATAGTCAACTTCTTCAGGGTATGTAGGTGGGCAATAGATTGGTGGGATAGGATATGTTGCTAAAGGATAGATCGGCTGGTTAACTAGAAAGGATGTAAGATAGACTCTATAAACAGTCTTAGACTGTTCTTTATTCATGTCAGTTCCCATTCATTGAAGGATCTCTTTCACCTTTCTGAGTTCTTGGTCCTTGGTGGTAAAATCGAGGTCAAAGTACTGAGTTTTTTTAATGGTTTTATATACTTAGTGACTATAGACAAAATACAATTTTGAGTTCCTAATTAGTAAAATAGTTTTCTACATTTTGGGAGATTTATAATATAGACTCAATTATATAGTTAAACAAAAAAGTAAACATGTTTACAGTAATTTTAGTATTTAAATTAATGACAGTAATTATTATGAATTCACTTAAAAGTGAACATACAAAACATTACATGTGTCGAGTAGCCTAAATCAAGATAATTTGATCAGCAATATTGCATATTTCATAGTGGAAATCCTTGTCGAATTTGAAAGCGCGAACATGACTTCGTGACGAAGAAAGAAAGTAGGTTTTCCCTAATATGTATAACTTCAATACTTTTTACCAAAGAAACTAAAATTTTAAAGCAGTTTAAAAGAAAATTAGAAAACATCTAAAATGATTATAAAAGAGAAAAAAATAGAAGAGGAAAATAATTCTTTAAAGTCTCTAGTAATTATATGACGTTTAAAATCACCTAAGTGAGAGTTGTGCCTCCAGATTCACTTCCTACAATGTTGTGCCAACATCAATACTAAATCTTTATATTACTATTGGTCGGGTCGGCTGTGCAAGGCTCAGACCCGTCTTCACACATTCGTCTCGGCCCGTCCAGCCCATCTGGAGATAGATTCCTATGCAAACACAACAACGCACGTAAAGATCTAAACCTAGCGGTAACTCCACGTATATAAGGTATTATTCCTCCATGATTCAGGTATGAAATTACAACCCTACTTTTCTCTGTTTACAGCAGTCAAAACCCTACGAAAACACTGACTTGAGCGTCGGAGGGGCTCCCCGGGAAACAATTCCCGACCCGACGTTATCTGTTTTGCAGGAAGCGTACAGCAGGAATCTCACAAACCATGGACCAAAACAACGCTGTTCCGGATAAACAGAATCCGACTGAACCAATTATCAATTGTAGTGAAAAAATTGCAATGAAAAGAACATCAGTACTAAATCTTTATTACTGTAGCGTTCACCTTTTATATATTAAAAGTTTAGGAAAAAGGTAGAGAAGTTGGATATTTTGAAAATAATGAGATTTCATTAATTTTTGGTGTGATAGAACTACGAAGAATTGTCATCTTAGTAGTGTGCAAGTAAAATTATTAGAATACTAACTTCATGCCTGCACTTTTTAGTCAAATCTGAGTTCCGACCAGCTGAGTCTTTTAAGTAATATCAAAAGGCAGTAATATATGTATCACCTTTTGCATTTAAACCTTAGTAGATAGAACATTAATTTAGTTACTAATATTGTGAGGTTTGCCTTTCTTGTTCGTACTCATTGGCATGGGCATGTGCAGGTTATGAGAAGAGGCACCCGTTGCCCGTACGAGGGAAGGAAAAGAAAAGACTAAGCAGTGAAAATTACACGAGCTTAGAACTTACTTCGATGCTTCAAGTTACGCGTACTGAGGAAACGAATAACAAGAAAAGACTTGGACAGTTAACTGAGAGATCAAAGGGAAAATGAGCTATAAAAGGTCCATTGTATGTGTAATATGTACAAATACCTTTGTTTTCCAATGGATTTTATCTTTTACAAAAACATTAAAGAAAAGATCGAAAATGAGGAATCAAAATGTTGTACTTGTTATTCCACTTGTCATCTATGTTGGTGCAAACATCCCCTGAAATAAAGAATCCTGTAATTTATAGAGCAAGAATACTTATTAGCGGACTAAAAACTTTATAAAATTTTATTGGAAGAGATCGGCAGTTCAAAGTAATAATAGACTACTCTTTGAATCCAATAATGTCTAAGATTAGAAAGGTTAAGTGTTCAAAATATAGAAGCAACATTTACTAGCATTTATAGAAGCAATATATGCATATTCTTATAAAGGAACATGTGTTAACTGTAAGGAAGGACAAGTTATTTCTTAGACCAAGTACAAATTGCTTAAACCACCGAATTATGCAAACTAAGTATATAGTTTAAAGTGTTCAAGTTTAAATCATTACGTCATTGGTTTACAATTGAAAAAATAAACTGTTGATTTAGTTTACTTTGTCTTGACCGTTACATATATACATCCATAACTTATATACGTATATAATTGATTTTAAATATACAATATTTTAAAGGACTAGTGACTTTAAATTATTAAGTGTGCTAATCACACAAAACTTAAAAATCAGTACACGCACCTAAAATTTTATTCAGAAAAATAAACAGTTTTTTAACTTGTTTATAGATTTGAGAATGAGAATCCGAAAAGTTGTTATTTCGCAAAATATCTAGTTTAGTCGCAGTTGATTTGAACTATATCTATAGTTGCTTGATGTAAAGTAACTAAATCAGCAACTGTAAATTTTTTTAACACAAATGAAAACAGAAAAATTAAAAGCAAAATAATCAAATCAATATCTGAAATTTGTTAACGCAGTTTGACACACCTTGTTTACATTTGCGGAGCCTTCACTCAACTTAATCACTTTCACTGAAATATAATAATAGTTTTATATAAGGTTTTACTAAGTTCACTCGCTCAACCCTTGACACTGTCCCTCGTTCTCATATCCTGTGAAAATAATTCATACACAATAGTACAACCGTCTCGTGCTAACCTCAACAGAAGATTTTCTCAACAATATTTGATAATGAAAATAAGAATCAATCAACTTAAGTGAATTAAACTTTAAGGACATAATTAAAAAAACACTTAGAGATAAGAAAACAATTCTCTAATAAAGTTGCTTTGTTAACAAAAGATTAGGAAATTGTCTACCAAGAAAGCTGTAAAATACATGAAAATTGTTGGAAATTTTTGCCACAAAAACAACAAAGACAACCCAAAATTTCACTCAACCCGGAGGAAAAACACAGCTACCAAATGTAGATGATATCCCCGTGAAATCAAGTGTAAAAGATAATCAAAGATACCCCAAAAATTTTAGCTACCAAGTTAGAATATGCTTGTCGTTTTTCAACCCAAAAATGACAATAATATAGCCCCAAAAATCAAGTAAAACATAGCAAGAATGCAACTACAAAATAGTCAATAAAATCTCCAAAAATTCAGCTACCTTACATAACCATTATCCCTAAAATTGGCTATCATATAAGAGTTCAAAAATTACCAAATAACTACATCTTATATTAGTGATTTAATTTCAATTAAATCCTACCCTTATTAGGATTTTAATTACAACATAAGAGTCCTACATAAGATAAATAACTTAGTATAGTAAAATTTCAAAAATGTCCAACTTTGTCCAATTACAAATAATTCCCAGATATAATTAATAAAATAGTTTAGCACATATCTTAACACATAAAAATTGGCAAGATTTAAAGTAAATAAGTTTTATTTAATTTATAATAAAATAAATTAGCATCTTAATTATTTAATACTTATTTAATAAAAAATTTACATAAAAAGTATTTTATTATATGATTGATAATTTTTATTTCATATTACGTTATATTTTGATATAAAAATTTGTGATTAGAATAAATAGGAAAGTGACCAAAATGCTATTTTACTTTATTTTCGTGACATATTGAATGAAGTATTTTATAATTTTTCATGAGTTCATTTCTTAATTATGTGATATCTAGGTATTCGTTAAAATTTTATGTATCTTAATTTATTAAAAAATTGAAAATTCTATACATTTTATTTTACTAAATAAATGTTTTTAAAAATAAATTTAAATCCCAATTCAAATTGATTTTATATAATTTGATTAGGTGAAGATTTAAATTTTTATATGATTTGATTTAGTTAATTTTATTATTATAGAAATTTCATTATGACATTTGATTTGCTATGACTATAAACATAATTAGATATATTACATATATCTAAGGTGTGATTGCGAGCGTATGTGTTGTATATTAAGTTTGCTGAAGATATCATAATTACATATATTACATATATCTAACGTATTAAATGTATTATACTAAATTAAGAAATTAAAAAATATTCTAAAAATTGTTAAGATATTATTAGTCATTCTTTCTCAAATCACTCTAAAATAGAAATGATAATATCTAAAAGAATATACAAGTGTTTATGATTTAAAACATAATCATAATTATCGTAGTTTAGTAAATTGAAATTTAGATTTTTTTGTAATATGTGGTTTTATTTGATTGGTTAATATAGGTATTTTGTATATTTTATCCATAAGCACTAAGAATTTTCACTTTATTTTAATTTTAATATATATACTTAAAATATATTTTAATAGCTTTATTAATATAAAAAAGGTGGATTCATGACATTAATGAAATGCAGGCTGAGTTCTAAGACTTTTTATTAAAAAAGAATCCTGGGCATTTATGATATGGTTGAATTCCATACGACACTTCTGAAAATGACATATATTGGATTCATGAAACTTGTAAAAATGCCTTAAAAGTGTCTGATAGTGGATTCGTGACATAAAAGAGATGTGGGGTGAGTTCTAAAATGTTTCAGTTTCCCTAAAAAAGCTCTCACTGGTATTTATTACATATTAAAGAAGGGAGACACTATACATTAAAGAAAGATGAATCCTTCATAGTTCGCTCAGTTTTTGTTTTTCTCACTAAATATTTTAGGGGGATATTATATTTACTTAAAACTTGCATGTCATTTATTTTCACATTTATTAGTTAGCTACACAAGCATTATTTTTATCTTGTTTTCTATTTTGGTCAACATTATTAATTCCGCTTACCGCACGTTACCATATTTGCATATTTCTAATTATTTTCGTTCTCTATTAATTAGTCTCCATGATCATTGTCTCAAGACAGCAGTGAAACAGTTGTTTCACATACAAATATAAAAGAGAATTTGCCCTTCCTTCCATACCAACTGAAGAATAGAGAGCTTGAAGAACAAAAGGAAATGGGAAGTGAAGCAAAAGCTGGTCATGTCCTTGTACTACCATTCCCTTCTCAAGGTCACATAAACCCACTTCTTCAATTCTCCAAACGACTAGTCTCAAAAGGCGTGAGGGTCACTCTGGCCTCCGCTACTTCGTATCTCAATTCCATGCAATGGCAAGTAAGTTACACCAACTTTGATGTTGAACCGGTGTTTGATGGTGTTGACAATGGCGGATCAGAAACCATTGATGAATATATTGAGCGTTTCAATGCTAATATACCACGTAGCCTCGCTGAGCTCATTGACAAATTCAGTAGAACGGCGGACCCGATTAAGTGCGTTGTTTATGACTCTGCTCTAGCTTGGGTTCTGGATGTGGCTCGCAGCTCAGGAATTGCAGGGTGTCCCTTCTTTACTCAACCTTTTGCAGTCAATGCTTTGTATTACCATTATCTTCAAGGGGTGTTGAAATTTCCATTGGAGGAGACTGCTGTTTCTTTACCTGCCATGCCAGCATTGGAGTTCAAAGATCTGCCTTCTTTAATTTATGAGAGAACATCTCATCCAGCGATATGCAACTTGATTCTCAGCCAGTTCTCTAATATTCAAGATGTTTTTTATATTTTCTGCAACACATTTAGTGAACTTGAGCACGAGGTAAATCTCAAAATCGGTAGAATTAATGATGTTGACAATATATATGCCATGGTACGTTAGGAACATTTTTGATACGCTTAAGGTGCTTCTAATGCAGCTAATTGTTCATTTTGTTGTTCTTAGTTAGAGGTATGGATGGCTAGCAAATGGCCGATTAAACCAGTAGGACCAGCAATTCCATCGATGTTCTTAGACAAGCGCTTGGATGGTGATCGAAACTATGGAGTCAGCTTCTTCAAGCCAAGTACCGACACTTGCCTGAAGTGGCTAGACTCCAAAGATCCGAAGTCAGTTGTTTACATATCATTTGGTAGTATGGCTGCTTTAGGAGAAGACCAAATGGCAGAAATGGCCTCGGGTGTGAAAGCAAGCAACTTCAACTTCATATGGGTGGTAAGAGAGTCAGAGCTGAAGAAACTTCCGACCAACTTTTCAGACCAGACGTCAGACAAGGGTCTAGTTGTGACATGGAGTCCTCAGCTTGAAGTTTTGGCTCATGACTCTGTTGGCTGCTTCATAACTCACTGTGGGTGGAATTCAACACTGGAGGCACTGAGCTTGGGGGTTCCAATGGTAGCCATGCCTGTGTGGACAGACCAACCCACCAATGCAAAGTATGTTACTGATGTTTGGCAAGTAGGAGTTAGAGTGAAGGCAAATGAAAAGGGAACAGTCACCAAAGAAGAGATAGAACGTTGTATAAGGGAAGTCATGGAAGGAGACAGAAGCAGTGAAATCAGAAAGAGTTCAGACAAGTGGAAGAAGCTGGCCATAGAGGCAGCAGATGAAGGTGGAAGCTCTGACAAGAACATTGAGGAATTCATAGCAAAACTGAAAGCATTCCCATCACTATCAAAAAGTCAGCAGCTTGACCGCTCACATACACACCCTGAAAACTAGAAACGTATGTCTATAGTTGCCTAGTCCACAGCTTTATCTGCAATAGCATTAAATAATAAGTTTTTTTCTGCAACTACAGTATCTCCAAGAGTTGGTATGAAACTCCATAGGAAATATTAACCAAGCAACTTAACAAAATTGAAGGGAATGTGCCATTTTTATGTTTCCAGACCGACTTCCTCTATCCATCTTGATGTTTTTTTCCAAAATCATTTGGTTCACTCGCTAAACTTGATATTGCAACTGGAACGTTTAACACAGTCAAACATCATAAATGGAAAAAGAAAAATCTAAGTCCCTTTACTTACCTTAATCCTTATATATATATTAACAATCAATCTAAGAAGATTGAATTAAGATTAATAATAACATTTCTTCCATCCCGTATTCATTAATAATAATAGGTTCTAAGACTGAAAATCTATAGCGAAACAATTTTATATTGCCTTGGTTGAAAGAAAAGAGAGAAATTTGGTTTTCGAAGATGTCCTGACCCAACAAAATAATTTTCTAATCTTTAACTTTTTTAGTAATTTCCTTTTGTCTTTCACCTTAAAACACAGTTGGGATTAATCTGTTTATGTGAGAAGGGCAAATTATGATATGATAACTAATCGTAAAGTTTCTAGTCCGCTAATAACTATTATTGCTGTATATATAACAGGGTTCTTTATTTCGGGATGTTTACACCAAAATGGATGACAAGTACAACATTTTGCTTCCTCATTTTCGATCTTTAATGTTTTTGTAAAAGATAAAATCCATGGAAAACAAAGGCATTTGTACATATTACACATACAATGGACCTGTCAGAGCGAAAGATCAATTGGGGATATAACTCATTTTCCATTTGATCTCTCAGTTAACTGTCCAAGGTCTTTTCTTGTTATTCATGTCCTCACGACACGTAACTTGAAGCATCGAAGGTAAGTTCTAAGCTCATGTAATTTTCAATGCTTAGTCTTTTCCTTCCCTCGTCCAGGCAACGGGTGCCTCTTCTCATAACCTGCACATGTTCCCATACCAATGAATAGGAACAAGAAAGGCAAAGCTCATAATATTAGTAACTGAAAAGGAAATTAATGTTCTATCTACTAAGGTTTAAATCCAAAAGACTGTATATCTATATATATATAGTAACTGAAACAGAAATTAATGTTCTATCTACTAAGGTTTAAATCCAAAAGGCTGTAATATATATATATATAATCCAAAAGGCTGTAATATATTACTTGCAAGACTCGGCAGGTCCCAACTCTGATTTGATTAAAAAGTGCAGGCATGAAGTTAGTAGTCTAATAATTTTACTTGCTCTCTGCTGTGTGAAAAATTTCCATTATATTGCTCAAACTTTGCATAACAGTACATAAGGACTCATCTTGTACTTGTGGGCTATTCTACGTTTTCCCCTAAGAAGCATTTCCTTGGTTGTTGGACCACGAGGAACCACAAAATTAGATTTCAAGAGAATGAAAGCCGTAATACAAATTTTGACACTGTGATTAACTTACTATTATTTCTAAGAAATCTGGTTAGAAAACATACCAAGGCAGCTTGAATGTATCTTTCCACCATCCTTGCTTTGAGCAGTTTGCAACTATTCTGTCCAATCGTACAATGATCTCGGAGAAGGTTGGCCGGCCTACAGGTTCTGGATGCCAGCATTCATCAATCAACCTGCAGGCATATCAAGACCTTGTCTTCTTAAGCATCATATTCTAATACATCTCATATGCTAAGCAGGGACAACACTAGCTAACATATTATCGAATGTCTCATCAGAGTGGTTACATATGCAAAATAAACTTTACTCATCACTGTAGTGAGGGTTTTGGTTTCAAATTCTCATCTAGGAGGAAAGGGATCGAGGATGGAGAGCGTCACCCTTTGTGTAACCCATAACCTGATAGGTCCTTCTAGATAAAGACAAAAACGGATGTATTATCGATCTTAAAAACTTACTCTCTGAGATCTGGTGGATAACTTCTTAGTTTGACTTTGAATGGGGGTCTCTTTTTCTCTAAGCACATCAATCTCACAACCTCTTCATGAGACTTGGGCTGGAATGGCTGTACTCCCTCAAGCATCTACACCAAAAAAGAAAACAATCTCAAAATGTAGTGTGTAAATGATCAAATTTTAGAATTATCACAGTTAAAAAAATGGTTGGATGATATGAAATGGAAATTGTAAAAGAAAAAAAAAGGAAAAAAGAAGTCTTCCACATTGGTGTTTCAATTTGATGTGATGAATCTCCACATGAAATGCAAGCTTTCTTCTCTTGGCCATATGAGCAAGGTATAACTTATATCAACCTAAAAAGTATTAGCGTACGAGATGATGCAGCCAGTCTCTACGGAAAAAAAAAAAAACTAGGTTTACCTATGGTGTCTCGAAAGTTAAAACTGTGGAACTAAATCAGACAGCACTAGGTACTTCAAATTGAAAAAGTTTGCAGGACTGGACATTTGTGGGTGACACAAGAGAACAGGATATCTTAAACAGGCCTAACATCCGATTAGGAATGATTCTGATGCCATGATCTCAAAAGGCACCTCAAAGGGACGAGGATTGCTAAGCCTTGTAAGACGTGATATGCTCATGTTCCTATTCTAATATTTATTTATCATACCTAATATTATTGATCATGCCGACTGATCATATATTAGAAAAAGGAAAGATACCTCGTACAAAATAACGCCAAAAGAATATGTATCCACAGATCTATCAAATATTTCATCTTTGAATATTTCAGGTGCCACATATATATCTACAAAACCAACAAAATGACATCATTATTTCAAATTAAGTCAAGAATCAAAGCAATGTTAGTTCTCTAAAGAAAATGCGATTTGATCAATTAAGGCATCAAGTATAAAATAAACAGAATAAATTCCAGACAAATCATAATTATGTATTGGGAAAACAAAATTACATCCTAGTTATATAAAACATTTTATAGGTTACAATTATTCTGGTACTAACTGGATGGAAAATAGTAACTTACTTGAAGGACAAATGGAAGTTCCTGGCACTAATCTAGCCTTGTCAGGTGAAATCTGTGACATCATTATCAAGCCAAATCCAGATACCTTCAACTGACCACCACTATCCAGCAAAATATTTCTGGCACCTTACCGAAATTTCAATCATTAAAGACGTTCATTTTAATGATAAAAACACCAAAATATAATTCTCAACTATACATCAAATTAACTTCTTCATTTAGGTGTCGTACTTTGGCTTCAAGTCACAATGGATGACTGGATCTGGTTTGCATTCGTGCAGATAATTCATACCCCTGATAGCAAGAGATCAAGCAAGACAGTTCAAAACTAAAAGAACATGTGGAGAATAATTAGAGAAGTCTAAAAGAATACAAAAGAAACTTATTATTATTCTTATTCTTTTATCTGTTTGTTGTTTTGATGTTTCTGTTCCACATCAATGGAAAGTATTGGGCTGTGATTGAAACTGAGAAAAACTTAGCTCAGACAAAAAGCAAGCGAAGTTATTCAGAAGTTCACTTGCCTTGCAATATCAAGAGCAAATCTCAAAGATTTGGATGGTGACAGCCGCCCTTTCTTTTGAAGATAACTTGATAGGTCACCCTGATATCAGGAAATTCTCAGAGCAAAAATTAAAATATTCAATTGAGGACAGGGAATAACTGTTACAAGTGTTAACACAATTGTCACATCAAAAAAACTTAGCGAACCCAAGTATAGGACTATTAAAAACCAAATTCAAATCTGTGGTGTGCACAATTTCATTTTATCACTTAGAGAAATTCCAAGCAAAACTCAGAAAATAAAGTTCATTCCAAAAAATGTTTACGATCAAATTTTTAATTCATAGAAGGAAATAAATGAGAGAGAGATCAAGAGAGGCAGATGTGTTGCTTACTTTGGAATGATACTCTACAACAATCATCATTGGTACATTCTGGGTAACAGCTCCAACAAACTGAACCACATTAGGATGTCGAACCTTTTCTAGTAAGGTTAGCTCATGTTTGAAAGCATTTCTGTTATCAATTTAATCCCAAAAAAAAAAAACAAAACAGATCATGTGGGGAATGTACTATCAACGTTTTCAAGTACAGGTACGAATCAATAACTGCATTGCACTCTGAGCAAGAAGACAAAGAAGCTAGCCACAGAATAAGGCATGAAACTCATGTCTATCCTCTTCTAACAACTTGTCAATAAACTCAATTATTCACTACAAGGCCATATCCGCTTTTTTTTTTTTTATGCCAAAGGAAACCAAATCAATGGGAGAAAAAGACAAAGAATATAAGTTGGACACATGATATTGTTGCTTAAACTAATCAAGAGTTACAAGCTTATAGTAATCCACAAAATTGTTTCAAGCATCAAGAAAATAATAAAATAACAACTAAAGAGGAAGATAATCTCGAATTGGAATGCAGGAGGCACATGGACATGAACCATTATGAAATGCAGGGTCCTCCATTGCAATGCCAACGGACAAATATGAATGTGCCTACTAAAAAACAGAGACATCATGTACATTAATTTTTTGTCTGATAGTTGATGTTAGAATAAGATAACAAGTTTGTGTTCCCTTAAAAACAGATTAAAAAATAATCTGAAAATGAAATTTTAAAGAAACCACATACATGCTTTCAACGTCTGAATAGCTGTCCTTATCGAGTATCTTCACAGAAACCTTGGTCCCATTCCATTTAGCCACTTGATATGATCCCTGTTCAGGAAGACATCACTTAGTGACTCAAAGGTCATAATAAAAGCCCAGCTGTAACTACACCTGCTAAGATGTTTCCACGTCACAGATTAAAAAAACTGGTTGCCATTCCTAGATCATAATCAAATTAATAACTTTATCAGATACAAATTCAATTAGAAATCGAAAGGGTAAAGAGCATGCCTTTGCGATACCGTCAGACTTCCGAACCTGAAGCTCTAACGGATTAAGTTCATATTCTGGAACTTCCCGAGGATTTGCAACACTCATTGGGGTCTTCCTGGTTTTCTAAATCAACATATTAAAAACATTTAAGCATCCATCTTCATATATTCATAAGAAAAATAAAAACAAAAAAAAAAGATTTAACAACTTCTGCTTGAAGGAATAAAAAAGATTCGAAATTTGTACCGGCGCTTTGGCTCCTCGGGCCTTCAAGATATTGTAAACATCTACATTTCCATAATATTTGGCATCAGCACATGCCTGTACACATATGAACACCAAAATTGATTAAAAGAAATTGGGCAGAGAATAAGTGACAAATGAAATGAAGGAGTTGACAATACCGTACTGCCCCAGCGATCACGAGCGTCGATATTAGCCTTCCGACTCAACAAAAGCTTAACGACCTCAACATGGCCCTCACAAGCGGCGATATGCAGAGCGGTCCTCCCATCCAAATCAATGCTGTTGACATCAACCCCTTGGTTCAACAAATCCTCCAGTCCCCTCACATCCCCTCGACAGGCGAGGAACAGCAGGTGCATCGTAGAGTCCAGATTCTCCGGCACCGTGAGCTGGTCTTCGGCGACGTTGGGGCTTCGGCGGATCGGATCAAGCGAGGACTGACGGCCGAAGCTGAAGCGCAAGTTGTTCCGGCGAGGATCGAGGGAGAGGTTCCGTGAGAGTTGGCGGCTGAAGCTCCTGCGGAAGGAACCCGTGGAGAACTGCCGGGAGATCCCTCGCTTTAGCTGCTTGGCAATGCCCTCCATGTTTCCGCGATATTTCTTCACAGTGGAAGCTGAAGCTGCAGTACATAAGGAAGGAATATGAGTGAATGATCGGATTCGAGAGAACGCGAGCTCTCGACTTCCGGCAGTTGAGGTGTGGAACAAAGGAGGCTGATAAAAGCCGTGAGAGATCCGATCAAATCGGTGAGAATGAGACCAACTAAAGAGAGAGATCGCGAGAGCTAAAGGAGACTTTTTTGTTGCGTTTTGTGAGGGAAGCAAGAGAGACGCGGAGAGAAAGAGGAGCGAAAAAGCCGTTAATAGTATAAAACAGTTATTACTTATATTAGCTACTTGTCACACGTCACCGTTTTTTTCTCAATCCTTCGTTACACTGCCATTCTCTCTCTCTTTTCCTTCACGTTTTTACGCTTGCTGAGTAATAGACTATTTATGTACAACATGAATTGAAGAATAAGCTTAGGCTTAGCTTCAAAAGACAATTAAGAAGAGGGTGAATGTAGGAATTTGAATTATGTCTTTGTGAAATTAGAGAATAAGCATGAGATGAGGAGGAGGAGGGATTAGGACGGCAGGTCGTATAGGGTCCACTATTCCACTATTAGAGGGAGCCCTTGAGAAAGAGAGGTAGGTGCGGCACTAGTGAGGTTTGAGATAAGTGATGGCTTCAGAGATGTAGTGAGACTTGGTCAGAAATTATACAATATGCATTAAGTCACACCGTCACCAAGCAAAGGCCCTCCGCATTTACTTCTCTTAAAGCAAAACCATGGGATTGGGTTGGATGATGATTCTTTTATCTTCAATCCCTTCAATTTTTGGTTGATTGGAGTAAAGTCAGGTGAGTCCATTACTTTTTAGTCACTCACCTTTATATAAGTTAAATCCAGGTGAGTCCATTACTTTTTAGCCACTCACCTTTATATAAGTTAAATCTTGGTGACAGCTTTGTCTCTGTATCATCTTTTAGAAATTAAACGGACCTAGTTAGGTGAACAAAAAGATATAAAGCTACTTCAACGACAGGAGCTAACATTTTCTTGCCGACATACCAATTATGAGATAGAAAGTTTTTCTTTTTTTGAGAATTAGGATATAAAGTTGAAAGAAGAAAATCCATCATACGCAGTAATAAGAGATTATTGAAAACATACTGATTTCAGGAGAGTACAAACAAGCCTATCAGTGAGGAGCAACAACTACCAGCTTTTTGCCAAGATTTAGGCCAGTGAATACGCCAATTAGAGATGCTGGAGCAGTCTCAATGCCTTGAGAAATGTCCTCAACATACACAATCTTTTCTTGTTTGATGTAAGGTAATACCATCTGCAGATACTCTGGATATTTGTGATAAAAATCATGGACCACAAACCCTTTCATGAGCACCCTTTTGCCTATAAGGACACCCAAGTTGTGCACACCTTCAGGCTTCTCAAGGTTGTATTGTGAAATCATCCCACACACTGCAATACGACCATTCTCTCTCATGTTCAGCAGCACTGCATCCAGCATCTTTCCCCCGACATTTTCAAAGTAAATATCGATGCCCTCAGGAAAGTATCTGCCAAATACAAACAATGAATGATGTGAAGGGTATAGCATTGTGAATTTCAGATCTTATTCTTGACGATAAAAACATAAGTTCAGGTCCCTAGCCTTTTACCCAGCTTCTCAACAATAAACTGCTGAAGCATCTTGTTTATGCAGAACAGGTTAGAAAGTAGCCTTTTGTCGCTTAAGGATTGACGAACAATGAGTTAGTTCTACAAAAAATACCAGAATATGCTTACCATGCTTCATACTCATATTAAAACTACCTTTTAAGGGCGGCATCTAAGTCTGGCTCTTCCTTGTAATTGAACGCCTCATCATACCCAAGCTTGTTCTTTAGCAGGTCAACCTTTTCAATCAATAAAGAATACCAAAAAGACAAATATCAGAACTTGCATTCAAAGCGGTAATCGAACTCGCATATTTTGTTGAGAAACTAGCAGACCTTTTCCTTAGAGCCAGCACTTCCAACGACGTAGCAACCCATTAATTTTGCAAATTGCCCAACAAGCTGACCAACAGCCCCTGATGCTGCAGATACATATACGTATTCACCTTTCTTAGGGGAGCACACCTCATGGAAACCAGCATAAGCAGTTACACCAGCCATACCTAATATTGAGCAGGAATCAACAACAATAAGAAGCAGATAAAAGTAACTCTAGATAAGTGCTAAGTTCATAACAAAAGAAAAGAAAGCAGACCTAAGATTCCAGTGTAGTATGAAAGAGGCACATCAGTATCTACAATCTTGATGAGGAGTGGTGGTGATACATTGAGACTGTACTCTTCCCACCCTGTAAAACCCCAGGCCAAGTCACCTTTCTTGTAGGTTGGATGTGTAGAATCCAAAACTTTAACCACGCCATATCCATTTATAACCTGCAGAATAAAAATATCAGACCATAAAAAATTACTGTTGGGCTCCTCAAAACGCATGATCATTAGTAGCACATTACCATTTGAAAGTATTAAACAAAAGAAAAACTTTTCCATCGCTTCCAAACATCGATTTTTATCGAAAATGTTGAGCGCTTTCTGAATGGCTGTCATAATTTAAAATCAAAGTCCAATCCATTTAAACAATGTAATATTCCAACTTACTGGATAGAGCTTAGGTATCTCTAAGAAGGACTCTAACCTCCCAAAAGCAACCCAAAAAAAAAGTTCAAGTTCCAAAAAGAAAGGATCCATAAGACAAAGGCATAAAACTCCTAATAGAAAGTAGAAACACAAGATAGGCAATCAGAGACAAAAGGGTACTGATTAAACTAACCTTTCCAGGCTCAAAATGATCCATAAGGGTAGGACCATCAGCCTTGGTCATTCGAAAACGCATATAAGGATCACACGACAAGTAAAGATTCTTAACCAAGATTGCATCTTTGGTACCTTCTGGGATCTTCAGTTTAATAGAGCCGGTAATAATTTGGAAGTCTGACTCTTCTGGGTACCCAATTACGTAATTCTTGAGAATCACCTGTTTGTTGCTAACCTCCTCTGCCATCGTCAAGGGCTGCAAGAGCTGATTCGGGGTCTGGCTCGTATGCACAATTTAGATAAAGTCTGTAACTTTATAGAGTGGTAACGGGGAGTGAGGACTGTTCTTATAAACATGTAAAGATATTTTCACTTTCACTTTGCCGGTTAGCAAAAGTTGTCTCCAGAGTCCAGAATCCAATTGCTATAATCAATTAATCATAAAGGCATATACGTCTTTTCAACGCACTAATAGGCCTTTTTTCCACTGACTTTGAAAATGAACCACTGAAAAATATTTTGTACATAAATTTGGGGACTTTTAGTGCCAAGTTCTTATATTAACCGTTAAACGACTTTGGACTCTGACCTTATCCAATAATCTCTTGTTGGGCACGGAGAGAGCACAGGCTAAGGTTCACGAGGAACAGTTGGATTTTTGGTTTTTTAAGGCGTAATTCAAGTTATTTGGAGTCGTTTTTCTACTAATTTTCAAGTATAGATTTTCGAGTTGTTATTTTCATTAAACTTGATTATAATTTTTAAGTAGGTAATTTATAAATATTATGTATACTAAAAACTACGTAATTTTATAAAATATTATATGCACTAAAAAAAGTATTGTGAGTTTCTATTATTCTATTATAAAAAAATTGAACTTTACTATGTGCTTAATAAATTGTGTATAATGAATAAAAAATAGTTGAATTTTATAATTACAATATGTGTAATAAATGTGATGTTTTATTTAAAATATGTGATTAAAAAATTATTATATGTGATTAAATATTATTATATTTGTAAATATTTATTCGTAGTTAAATATTTGTATTATTCATTCTTACTTTTTTTTTTCTATATGTACATGAATTACAAAAAAACATTTTGTTTAAACCTTTGACATTATATTCATTAATTTATTTAACCTTTTTGTCTAAATATTTTCTCATAAACGTTTGTAACTATTTTTATATATAATTTTGTGGTATTAATAGTGAGATATGAAATGATAATATTACTTGGGAACAATTGATGGCCAATTATGTTTTATAAAAGAGTTTGTTTTCATCAATAAAAACTTATTCAAGAAGTATTAAAAGATGTTCTACTATCTTATAAATAAGAAGACATTAACTGCTATTTATATTAGAATAAAAAAAAGTTGATATTATCAAAATAATTATATATAAGAACATGTAATTACTTAAAGATTTATAAAATTATTGCAATTGATTAAATACAATCCAACTAATTAATTACTATAAATGATCATATGGATTAACTTCGCATCCATACATCTCCCTAAAAATGCAACCTTCTGTAAATTGCACAAAGTCCCATATTGAATATCATTATTATTTATTGAATGCATATGTTTTACGTTTCCATTATGAATTGAATATTTATTTATTGGTAATTGAAGGTTATTTCCATGTTGTTAATTGATTGTTAAATTTCTTATAAGAATTTGGCATTGTGTTTTGCTTGGTTATGCTATGGCATATAGGAGAAACATGAAGCAATCAGAATTGGAGACATTATTTTTTGTGTCTTCAACCAACGTTAGTTCTCCAGCTAGTGTTCAATGCTTATGTGGATTCACCACTTGTTTAAGGACTTTATGGAGTAAAAAAAAATCCAAATCACAAGTTTTATAAATCTCAAAATATTTAGTTAGTAAAAAATTTTGTTACGACATTCAATATAGGAAGAAAAATAGAATAAATGTGTTAATGAATGCTTTTTCTAATGATGCTTACAAGGTTGGGAGTTGTATGTTCTTTCGATGGCAGATGACTCTTCATACATAAGGTTGTTCATGTTATTCAAAGATTGATAAATGATAATGCTAAGTTAAAGCAATAATTAGCATTGAATTACAAAGTAGCAATTGAAGATGAAGTATGTGAGGGAGTTGTTTGAAGACTAAATAAGGAGGAACAGAAAGAACAGCATGAGTTAGATTAAAAAATAAATCACTTGGAGTATAAGTTGAAGCTTGCTATGAATGATAACAAGGTACTGAAGAAGATATTCATGATGCTTATTACTGTTATTATGATGTCAACATGTATTGTTGTTATATTTTTCTCACAATTGAAATTGTAAGGCTAACATGATATATTTTATAAGAATTCATGAATGTTGTATATGAATGAGGCTAATGTGAGAAGTAATTGTATTATATATGAAACTTTAATTAATATGATGAGAATATTTGATATCATTACTGATTCATTGCATGTATGCTATGAATAGTAAGTTTCAATTTTAAGCATTTATCTTTTCCATCAAATGGAGCATACAACTTAAATGGACAACTATTGATGCAACTATATCTTATCATTTTGCTTCATTCCTTTTGCTCAATTTAAATTCTTCATCATTGGCCCAGAAAACTCCCAGGATCAGAATAGTCAATGAATATTGTGTCATGACGTGTATCAATACTAATGTTCAAATCTGAGTCAAATTCATGAGTACCCAAATTATCTCCTTCTTGAACACCCATTTTAATCTCATCTTCATCAGCCAACTCACCTCCATCTTGAGCACTCATATCAAAATCACCATCATTACTCATTTCAGAATAACTGCAAGTTAATTCTTCATCTTCTAAATCACCTCTATCTTCCACTCCAACACCAATATTACCTCCCACATCCACTCCAATATCAATATTACCTCCATAGATAACAACAACATAATTGTGACCTCCCAAATAAACTCCTATACCACTATCATAACTCAAATCAACATTAGCATAACAATGGCCTCCCAAATCAACATTATCACATCCCAAATTAACTCCTACACCACTATCATAACCCAATTCCACTCTAATATCACCTCATAATTCTGAAACTATCCCATTTTTATGTGAGTGCCATGTTAATATTGGTATAGATAGTGTTGGTTCTTCTACAAGCTCCAGATAAACATCAATTATACCATATACCTTTAACAATTTAATTAAATATAATACACTTTAATTGTATTCTTGCCTCCTCAAACCTTCATCTAACCCCTTCTTAGGAATTAAATACTATGCACTAACAAAATTTGTAAATCATTGCATGACACTTATTTCGTATACCTCTCTCAAACTCACATAATCTAAGTCTATATTATTTAAAAAATTTGATATCTTACCTACATAATTCAGTGCACCTTTCTGAGTAAAATGTCTCCTATGAAATAACCTTATACAAGCTCTTCCATTTACTATCATCCTATATAAAAAAATAAAGAAAAACAATTCATACTATTAAAAAGTGACATATGAATATATATCGATATTGAAAGGAAACAATATGATGAGCATATTAAACATCCTATTACATATTTTGAAAGAAGAAAATAATATACTTTGAAATAAAAATCAAACATGTTATTACAAAGGCAATATGCTAGGCATATCACTACATAAATAAATAGTAAAGATTCAACATTTCAATTGCTTAATTTAGTTTGTTTGGTTCTCAAATAATATAAATCAAAGTTTAAGTTAATGTTAGGGTAAAAGACAAAAATCTCCCTGTATTTAAGGAAAATTTTGAATAAATTCCTTGTCGTTTAGAATTCTTAGAAAAAGTTCATGCAGTTTAAACTTGTCCAAAAAAAATCTTAAAGTTAACTTTTGTTAGAAAAAAACTAATAAAACCTATGATGTGGCAAAGTAAGTCAATGTGGAAAAGTTAGTCCATGAACCAATCAAAATCAGGTGGCATAGACTAACTCCACCTAAATTTTTTACCTACATTTTATTTACCTAACTTGACCTTAAAAATAACCAAACCCAACCCAACCCACCAAACTATCTTCACATCCTAAACCTAATTCCCCCTAAATCATATTATGTTCCTAAAGTCTAATCTCTATAAACTGGTTTATTAATGGTGGAATTATTGACCATAAGACCTTTTTTTCGATGATAGTGGCAAAATGTGGCTCCAATGATAGTCAACAATTAACT
This sequence comes from Erythroxylum incrassatum, assembly GCA_026546855.1. Lineage (NCBI taxonomy): Eukaryota > Viridiplantae > Streptophyta > Magnoliopsida > Malpighiales > Erythroxylaceae > Erythroxylum > Erythroxylum incrassatum. The sequence goes on along the minus strand of JANVCL010000005.1, from coordinate 7,227,177 downwards.
AATCTTAATGAAATATTAGGAATAAGAGTGGGAACTGTCAATCTACGAGTCATAATATTTAAAATTCTTATAAAAACCCCTAAGCATATAGTTTTTAGGAAATTAAGAAGAAAGAAGGAAGAATTCACTTTCTGATCAATTGGAGAAGAGTTCCTTCCATAGTGAAAGATTGAGATCAAAATGGACATAGCTTGCATATAATTTGTGCTCATATTAAATTGATCTTGCAACATCATATCCCTTTCTTCATACATGCTTGCAGGGGTTTCCTTCCTTTTCTCAGTAGCCTATAAGCACATGTATCAAAAAGTCCATGAAGAAACCAAGACCCAGAGAATAACCTATGTAACTAAGAGCTTTCTCCACCAAATCTTCCTAACCTTTTTGGACCCAGTATGTTGGCAATATTGATAGTGACTCTAGCAAATACTTCCAGTGATTTTTTCCTAACATTTGAGCCACATCTTACCACCATTACCAAACATAAAAGTTTTGTTATTAACAATTCCACCATTGATGAACCAGTTTAAAGAGGTTAGACTTCAGGAATAAAATGTAATTTTTTTCTTGTTAGGGGGGGTGTTGGTTTGGGTTGGGGATTGGGTTTAGGATGCGAAGATAATTGGGTAAGTCGGGTTGATTTATTTTCAAGATCAAGTCTCAAGTAAAAAATTTAGGTTAGGTTGATCCATATCACCTGGTTTTAATTTGTCCATATAGACCAACTTTACTATGTTAAAACTTTCATTAGTCTTTTTACATTAAAACTTAAATTGCTTTTTTCTAATGGAAGTCAACTCTAAGGGTTTTCTTATATGGACAAATTTAAACTACAAGGACTTTTTCTGAGAACTTTAAATGAAAAAAGATTTTTTTTTCAAAATTTCCCCAATTACAAGGGTGTTTTTTCTCTTTTACTCGAATGATAATTTTAAAAGGCTCCAAGTTAAGTTTAGGAGGTTGAAGGCTTCTACATTGATAAGATTATTCACGTAAGGTTAAGGTTGAGAAGACATGTATGACATGTTATCTCATTAAGAGCAAACATGACTCCACTATAAAGGAATTATTAATGCTAACTAGTTGCTACTTTCCTAACTAATTTTACATCTAGATTTTGATGATTCATTTAGAACAATAATTATTTTTTAATCAAGTTTTGGACATCCTGTCTACGCATAATGTTTCCTTTTTTTTTCCCTATAAGTAGTCTTTTGTTCTAAAGATTCAAAACTTATCATAAGATATCAAATACTCAAAATTGTACACAAGATCAATTATTGGAAGATCCTATAATTGGTGACAAAGATGCAATAATATATTAAAAATGATGTCTAAACATATTTTTTAAGCAAGGTGATGAAATAACAAATCATCTATAATTCAACTATTAATCTTCATCTATGATATAGAAAAAGATTGTAGCTTTTTTTAGCTTACACTGTAGTAAAGACACATTGACAAGATGGGCTTATAAACTCAAGGGTAAGAAGAAAAAAGATCAAACTATGTTTTAGATGCCTTGTGGTTACTTGGTTTATGCAATTTGAAAGAAGAGAAATCATAGAATATGTAAGGCCTCAAAACTGGACACAAACACCTTAAGCTATAGAGTCATTAGCTGGATAAAGGAAGTTATTCTTACTAGAGGAATGACCTAAATATTGAGCTATGACATTTTTTATATTTGGAACTTAAGCTACTAATGCATATTCGCTTCCAACAATAGGATTTAAAATAGTTCACTTCTTCATGCTCTTTATGTAACATCTCACCCCTGATGGGAAGGGTAAAATAATAAATTGGCTAGGGGTGAGAGTGATTAGGACTAAT
>JANVCL010000005.1:7194419-7204500 GCA_026546855.1 Erythroxylum incrassatum | reverse complement strand
TAGATTTGAGTTTCACTCACATTTATTGTGATTATATGATTTTCTGAAGTTTATAAGTTGTATTGGAATGTTGTTTTAATTGGAAACTTGGTTATGTAAGGAAGCCAAGGGGACTCTACCCAAGAGCAAAGGGAAAGGCAAGCTTGACTTGGATTTTCGCAAGCTTAATAAGTGGGTAATATATTTATAGTTTTTTTGTAATTGGGCAATATTCTTGCCTTTGTGTGTGTTTGTGATTATGACTTTTATGTTAAACGAAAAGAAGACAAAACATAATGTATGAGCATATAAGAAAATGATTACGTGCTTTTATTTGGGAGAGAGTGGAACCATTTTGTTCGTCATGTGCATGTTGATAAGAGGCTTCTCCTGACTACCCGCTTGTGGCATATGAGCTCCGAAATTGGACTTATTCTATTCATGGGGTAAACTTCGGTTTCCTTATTCTATTTCATGGAACCCTCTTTGTGCATTGCATAATTGAATTGTCAAGTATGAAACATATTGAGTGTTATGTGTTATGAGTTGATTGTGAATTGAAACAAATGTGATGCATGTGCTGGATATATATGTACATACACATGCTTGAATTTGTGCTAATTACATATAGCTATCTATATATATATGTCACTGAGTTGTGTAGCTCACCCCCACCCCAATTATTCCCTCCTCAGGTGCGGATCAAGAACATAAGTAACCCTTACAAGGAATTTGGATACTCCAAGCTAGCTAGGCGTCTTTTGGATTAAGTTAGTAACACTGGGCTAGCTTTACAAACACATCAAATATGGAGCATTCATCTGTATTTGTATTATTTGTAGCAGGCTACTGATGAGCGTGTTGATTGTTATTAATGTAAAGCTCAAATTGTGTTTGGTTTTGTTAATGAAATATGATTACTTTTGTTTATGATTTTTCAAGTTTTATATTGCATTTCATACTTCAAGTCTGTTTAGGGGTGAAATCAGTGTTCAAATTTCTAGGGAAAAATCTTAAATGATCTTGGTAGAATTGGTAGAAATTTCCTATTTGAAAGTTGTAGAGGATCTTTCCAACTTTCCAACAGTATAAAGTTTGTAAGTTTTGGATACCGTAGTGGAAAGTTATGATCATTTGAAGTTGGTGTTGTTGCATAGGGTGAACTTTCGGGACAGCAGCATTGTTTGAAAATTTTAATTCTTATAAAGGCAAAAGTTGTTTTTGAGGTCTTCATGGGACTTGTAGGTTTAGAAGTCTTCTTTAAAATGGTCTAAGAATGGCCTTAATTCGACATCTATAGTGAGAGTTATGCCCTTTTGATTGTTTCAGTCTTAGTATGACGTCATCTTCGTCTTAGTATGACGTCAGCTTCGTCTTAGTATGACGTCATCTTCGTCTTAATATGACGTCAGCTTCGTCTTAGTTTTTCTTCTTAGTATGACGCCATCTTCGTCTTTGTTTGACTTTTTCTTCATCTTAGTTTGACCTTTCTGCTTCCTTCTTCTGTTCTATTTTTGACCCTTTTAGAGGCTGAATCTCGCTCCAAGTTCTTCACAAAAGTTGTAGATCTCGAAGTCCTCCTTCTAACTGTCTAAAAAAATCCAACTTCTATAGAAAAAGTTATGGCAATTGCGCCAAGGCATATACAATACTAGTAAGGTCATAAACATGTTGGATTCTTTTGACCATAACTTTTTCGTCCGACCTCCAAATTTAGTGATTCTTGAAGCATTGGATTCCTAGCATGTTTTTCTTCCTTTCCACAGAAATTGATAGCTTTTGGCATTGGATTCGAAAAGATTGTTGGAAAGGAAGTGAGGGTTCACAGAAATAACCCTATAGGGAAGCCCGCTCTCGCTTTATGGCTCCGGATAGTTGAGCTCCGAAAACGGGGTCCAACAGTAATTCTTCTGTAAGAGATGAGATGAACGTATAACGGAGATTGAAATTATTAAAACCATTAAACAGATAACATCTTTCTGTCATACATTGAAAATGTTTCGATAGTCTCTTCCGTCTAGTAAGCAACACTTCATTTCAAAGTACTCTTACTTAATTTGTTTGTCAATAAGCTGAAAGTCACCAATGAATTATTTATGGATAACTAAAAGAAGAATTCATGTAGATGCTACTTGAATATACTGGAGTTTGCGGTAGTCATCTAGACTTTTCCACCATTATGGTAAAGTACCAGTAAAACAAACAGTAAACTCATATATCTTTTAAAGAGTAATTTGGTCATTTCATTTGTAAATCAATCCAAACTCCAAATCTATGGAGTCTATCTCTCCATTTCTTTAGTGGAAGATCATCAAGCGTAAACTAGGGTCTTGAGGTAAGTCTAGTTGATGGTACTTGTAATGGTGATGGTGAAGGTCTAAATGGTTCGATTCCTATAGATTCAACTACAGTAATTTCCAATTCAACTTTAATTGGCTGAGATCTGTCAAGCATAGTCATCAATTTGGGCCAATTTAGATAAATCTACAAATGATTCTAAAACTTCTGAAGAAAGTTCAGAATCTTCCATTGGTTGTCCTTCAGATTATTCTGAGATAGATATTGGTTCAAGAGTTTCAATAAACTCTTGTTGAGGGGCTTTGGCTTTTCCAGTAAATGGAGCATGTTAGGTTTTTGGTGGTAAAGAAGGTGGAATTTTACTTTGTAAAGGCTTTATCTATGGATCAACAGGTTTGGTATATAAGGGTGATTGGTCATGAGTCTTGTTAGTTTTGGGCTTTGTAGGTTTGGTAGTAGGATGAACATTCTGCTTAATTAAATGATAGTTCATCTTAAAGACCTTTTCATAATCAGCAATTTTAGGATAGGTTAGAATTGGAAAGATGGGTTGGATAATTAGAAAAGTTGTAGGATAAGCTCCATAAATATTCTTGACTATTATGTCTGCATGTCTGTCTTCATTCTTTGTACTTCTTTGACATTCGAAGTTTTTGCTCTGTGGTTTTAAAATCAGGTCCAAAATACTGTGTTTCAATATATCTTTGGAGATCAGCATCAAGTTGAACAATTTGATATTTCAAAGATGTGTATAGTTTCTGGATCTAGGAATGCACAGTTTCTAACCATTTTTTAGTAGCCTAGGTTTGGTAGATAAGACCATCAAACTTGGTATCAATTTATCAAAGAACTTTATTTTGGGCTACAACATTATTAGTGTGTCATTTTAGTACTTCATCTGTAGGATTGGATATAAGGGTACCATGAGAAGTGACTCTTGTTGAACGAATATAAGGGTTGGAGATAACCTGACTAATATCATCTATGCACCTCTCTAGGAGAGGAAATTCATCCTCATGTGGTCTCATCATCATACAAGGAACTGGTGCTGGAGTAATAACAGGAATGCGAGAAATAATGGGTTGAGGTCTGTTGAGAATTGGTTCTTTAAGGAATAAATGTTCTTTTCCAACAACTTTAAGTAGCTCATAAAGAGTTGTAGGTTTGGGTTATGGGTTTTTAAGCTCAACTCGAGGTCTTGAATCTGGTTCATGATCAACATGCCTAGGATGGAGTTTTTTGGGAAGGTTGATAATAATGGATTTCTTTGGGTTGTTGCCTTCCTTTGTGTCAAAGTTTGCCTGTCTTTTCCAAACTTAGGCCTCATCTTCACTATATGTGTCATCATAGGTTAGTGTTGGACAAATTTCACAATCTGGTTCACCTAAGGATGGATCCACATCCCATATGAATTGTTCTCGATGATGATTGATGTACACATGTTGACCATCAGATTTGACATAGTAGATAAGGGGTCCATTTTTGCCTTCTTTGTATGATAACACCGATTGAAGCATTAAAATAGGTCTATATGTGCCAAAGGATCTAAGTTAGTCTTTATTTTGTTTGGTGTAGATGGATTTAATAGATTCATCTCTTAATATCCTAGGAATAGGCAGAGGAGTATGGAAAGAATACTTGTGATAAACATAGAACAACTTCTGATAGTTAGTAATCCATTATGTTGGCATCAACTTTTCAGGTTCCATTGGTGGCAATTGTTTTGAAATATGGATGATAGTAGTATGCTCATGATCTCGATCTATAACCATATACAGAGCATCAAAAGTTTAATTTGGAAAGTTGGGATCTACAGTATGGTTTTGTAAGTGATAGATCATTTAGTGTACAAACTAGTCATGATTATTGTAAGGTCTTGCTTTGCTCTAGTAATTTAGGTTTGAGCTTGGAGTCTTTGAAATTAATTGGGATTGGCCAACCTAACGATAAAATCAGGGGCTATGGTGAGAATGACACTTCCATTGCTGATAGTTGTCAATAGAGTATCAATCAATGTATTTTAATAAGTTGTGTAGGCAATGTCAAGAAAAAATATGCTAGCAGTTGCAAGATTTCCTTTTCTTCTATAGAAATTGAGAAAGTATAACTGCGTCAACATAGACATGAGTATAATTCTGGTCTCTCCAAATAAAGATGAGTTTTTTTGGAATCTCTAGTTTAACATATTTTTCTATGATGATGAAATTATGTTCTTATTTTCAAATGTTAAGTAATAAACTACATTCACTCTTTTAAAGAATTCATAGGCTACTCTGTCGAAATATATAATTATTATTATTAAATTTAAAATAATTTTCTAACCTAATTGATAAAAATAGAAGATCATAAGTAACATTTTCTAATTGTATTATTGCACTAATAACATAAAAACACAATTTGACGATCTACGGGTGGTCACGATTCATGACATAACAAAGTTCATAATATAATAAAAAATTATAAAATTTATTATTTTAATCAATATTTTATTATTTTTGTATTATGTAGAAAGTTTCCAAGGTCATAGAAACTACTACTACCACTGCCACGGGCTACACAGCATTTTTCATAAGATAAAGTAGCAATCAATGTTTTACTACCAATTCAATCATTCAGCATTGGCATCTGGACCTATCCGTCAAAGTTCAATCTTTTTGTTTTGGCCTAATATTGAATGAAAGGAGAAAAACAATTCAATCTTCCAAGGATTAGGAGCCTTTTATCCTTTCGTAAATTAAGGAACACAGTGGAAATCATTGTTGGAAGTAACCTCTGATAGCTCAAGTAAGCCTTCACAACCCATTCTTGAAGTTAATGGAGCGCAACATAGAACAATTAAGCCTTCTAGTTTCAACCACATATATTCAGATCCAAGATAATTAAAATAGCAACTTCATACATGCCTTTATACCTCATATAGCAACTACAAAGAAGCACACTCCCTTAGTATTTATAAAAGAGTCTAGTACTAGCCAACAAAGAGACTCATTGGAGAACCATACTAAAGTTTTGGCTAGAACTTGCATGAAAGAAACCTAAATCACTTGTGAGCAACTGCAACTACTTGTTTCCCAACGTTGCAGCCACTAAAAAGGCCTATAAGTGCTGCAGGGGCACTCTCAAGGCCTTCAGCTATGTCTTCCACATAGACAATCTTTCCTTCTCCTATGTAAGGCAGAATAAAGTCCAAGAACTTGGAGTAAATGTGATAATATTCAAAAACTATAAATCCTTCCAGGCGAATTCGCTTAAACACAATGGTTGTCAAATTGTGCACTCCTTCAGGTTGTTCAAGATTGTACTGTGAGATCATTCCACATGCAGCGATGCGGCCGTGGGGTCTCATGTTTAGGAGTACTGCATCAAGCATTTTGCCTCCAACGTTCTCAAAGTAAATGTCGATGCCTTCAGGGAAATACCTGTCAAGAGAAATTGATTGCATACCGCATCACTTCAGGGAAAGTAGCCTTGTCTCAGTTGTGGTCATTAATAGTTATCTCCAAGTTGCCTAATTCATTCTTTTGAGCTTTACTCACCAAAATGAACATTTCAAGTCTGATTACTATTCTAAACTGTACCACGATCCAACGACTAAAGGAAAAACTACTTTGAGAAGATAAATTCATCTTGCAACTGCCACCAGATATTATATCAGTGTACAATCTCTAAATTCACGCTCAGCTCTGTTTCCATACATTGAATTGCTGCGATTAACGGATTGTTACTATTGGACAGTATTACTCTACAAACATTTAGAAAAAGAGGTGTAGGCAATGCAACAAAAGCATCCCATCCTCTTCACCCAGATTAGAAGACGAATTATAGAAAAGACTTAAAAGATAAATATAATGTTTGAAAAATATCCACAACTATTTGAACATTTTGTCACAACTTTCTCTGCAGCCATGCATACTAACCTTTTCAATGCAGTATCAAGGTCTTGCTCTTCCTTATAATTGAAAGCATCATCAAACCCAAACTTGTCTTTTAGTAAGTCAACCTTGCATGTTTAAATAAAAAAATTGATTAGTTTCTCGTGTCTCATAATGAAACCCCTTGCGGCAGCTGACTAAAAGAGAGTAGACAGAGGAAGGAATGCAACAGATGTGTGATCGATGGCTAGAAAGACTCCATCTAGTTTCACAAATGAAGTTGATAAAAAAAAGGTGCAACAGTGTCATCCTCAAATGACTTACTTATTTCAATTTTAAGGAATTATAACAAGAATGTGAAGTGCTCAAAAGAGCTCCTCAAATCAAAGACTGAAAAGATGAGCAATTAGCCAAAATAATGGTGATCCTCAAAGAGGGTAAGCCTTGGAGCAACTGGAAAGTTACTCCTTTGTGACCTTATGATCACATGTTCAAGTCATGAAAACAGCCTCTTTGTAAAAGTACAAAGGTAGGGTTGCGTACATCATGACCCTCCCAAAACTCCCATAAAGCAGGGAGCCTTGTGCACTAGATACGTTAACATTTAATGGTGATCTTCAAGGAAATTAAGAGATGAAATTAGTGAACTATAGCTGGCTCATCCATTTGTGTTTGTTTGCATATGCATAAACTTGTATTCACAAAGGTTCAACCTTTCTTTATTAAACATTAAAGAGAAAGGCACACCTTTTCTTTACTACCAGCACTACCAACGACATAGCAACCCAACAATTTGGCAAACTGCCCAACTAGCTGACCAACAGCACCAGATGCTGCTGAAATGTACACACGTTCTCCTTCCTTTGGCGAACAAATCTCATAGAAACCAACATAAGCAGTCATGCCAGGCATGCCTGTAAATAAGAGAGGTCTTAATGACACAAAGTGTACGAATATTTATTGAAGTAACATGATAAAAAGATACCAAGAGCTGAATTTTGGTAACTTCAAGTCAGTTTAAGAAGTTTGTTAAAAGTCGAATACGGTAACTCTTAATGAAAGAAGATGTGTTAAATAATTACAGAAAGAAAAAACTTTTGAAGATGTATGAAAAAGTTTAAATAACTTTTGAAGGTTAGAATAGGTGGTATTAGCGGTTCAGGATATACCACACACCTACATATACTCTGAATAGGCATCCAAGCAATATCTCAAAACATATACGCAGAACTGTCTCACTTCTATTGACTTCCAAAACTTTGGTACGAGCAAATGAAGCAACAAAAAGCAATGATTTGAAGCTTCTCTATTCAAGTTTTTCAATGTGTATGAAAAATGATTAAATGAAAAACCAGCAACAAAATGCTCCAACATATTCAGGAGCATTTCACCTTATCCAGGTTTGCTTTCCACAATGCATTTGTAGGCATATATAAGAACGAAGAATACACTTGAACTTTGACATCTTGAAGAAACACCTTACCAAGAATTCCAGTGTAGTAGGAAAGTGGCACATCAGTGTGTTGGATTTTAATGAATCCTTCAGGTGCAGTAATAAGACTATACTCTTCCCAACTAGTGTTCCCCCAAACTAAGTCTCCTTTCTTGAAGTCAGGGTGACTAGAATCAATAACTTCAGCCACTCCCAGTCCTTGTATTGGCTGCTCAAGACACCAAGACCCAATACAATTAAAAATTTTAACCAACAAGGAACAATAACATCACTATAATACTGCTACTAGCATACTAGCAGCTAGTCTAAAAGTTGTCAGATTCTCTTTTACTAGCTTAATTATAAATTTCTTTCTGAATAGTTATTTACACTCGAATTTCAGATTAAGCCAATGAAAACTGGGATGCTGTTTTAGGTTTTTCCATGTTCTCCACTACCAACAAATAAAAAACTTAGAAAACAGAAAGGCACAATTTTTAACTGTTTAACTCAACCCATCAAAGAACAAGTAAACCCAGCCCCAGTATTCTATTCATTTGACACTGAAATCAACACAAGGCACCAATGATCCACCGAATTCGCTTATCATTTACGATGACCAATCAACCACAATAACATTCGATTACTACAATAACTTCCCCAACTCCCTTTCTGCTTCCTTATCTCCCAAAATCAATCCAATCACATCTCTTTTCCTCATGCATGCCGAATCTATCACTTCCTTACGTGGGTTTCCGAACAGTAACAACTTCCACAAACAAATTAGAGTGTGAGAAAAAGAGTACATACAGAGCCAGGGGTGAAGGGACCGAAGTCAGGATCATTAGATGGTTGATTGCTCATGCGACCACGCAAGTAAGGATCGCAGGACAAGTACAGATTCTTGACAAGAACCGCTTTACTGCCTTGTGGTGGAGCAAGTTCTCTGGTAGTTGTAGTAACGTACATGTCAGATTCTTTAGGAAAACCTGTGACATAGTCCTTGAATATCACCTGCCTGTTGCTGACTTTCTGTACTTCACCTTCACCTCCCATGTTTACGTTCTCAGTTTGTTCTCTGTAAAGTAATGACGAGAGCGACTTCGTGTTTTATCACTTTATGTATATCTCTTTTAAGCCGTCGAGAAATGTCTGCTCCCTTAAAGTAGAGACAAGCCATATACTATTTCTAATTTTAGGCCAATCGTTCCACACCAAATCCTCTGTACCCGTATGGGTGTTCTAAGTTTTAACCATTTTCAGTCAATTTTATTAAAGAATCATACAAGATTAAATATATTTATTTAATTTTATTCTATTTTTTATTGTGCTTTAAACATATTTATTTATAATTTATATTTGTTAACATATTTTTAAATTATTTTAAATAAAATCATTTATATATATTAATTAATAATTTAATTTATTAAACACATTTATAAAAATTATTATTTTTTAACTATAATAATTTAAATTTTTAAAATTTACACGAAGATAAATAAAAAACATAAAATTTGACAAAGTTTAAATAATTTTAATATTTTTTAAGAATAAAAATAGTAATTATTTTAACAATAATAATTTAAAATTTTAATTAAAATATAAAGATGTAATTTTCAATTTTAAAAATATATTTTATTAATTAAATTGTATAATAGATTTGAAAATAAAACAATTTCATTAAAATTTAAAAAATATAAAAAATGGAGAATGAAAGTGCTGGTCCCACGTACTTAAATGAGCTCACAAGAGTTTGATAACCCACGTACTTAAATAAACTAACTCATAGCAGGTTTTTGCAGTCAGCTAATAAAAATCTGAAACTTTTTTCAGTCGAATATTTATTTAAATTATATTAATTTTAATTTTTAGTCATACAAATTCTTCTTTTATTAAGAGAAGTTTTATCGTTATCATTATTCAAATTCAAATTTATTGTACTAAATTACATATCAATATTTTCTCATATAAAATTATCTTGCAAATCACTTTCATCTATTAAATCCGAGTCATCGTAAGTTTAATTTGCCAAAAAATTAATATGGTTAAAAAAAATTATATTTACATAATTATTTATTCTATTAAAAGTTATGGCAAACAAATAACATTAAATTATTAATAAATTACAAGGAATTATATCTAACCCTTTTTTAGAAATCAAATACTATTATTAAAGAAGGGAGAATTACAAGACATGAGAAGTCAAAGCTCACCATTCAACCAAGAAAAAATCGACATTGTTTAACAGCAAAACACAAAACTCACAAAACGGCAACGTACCCAGATTAAAACATAAAGATACATCGTTGATACCTAATTTGGAAGAAAAAAACTAATACTCGAACATTCACCATTTTTTCTTTCCCAATTGGGGTTGAAGGTGTCTGCACTTGCTACCATCTTAAGACACCGAGGGAGAGCTTTGAGACAATCAGTTGGGTAATCCAAGCAAAGGTAAATAGATCTTTCTTATCCAAGTCTCTCTTCTTCATGTTTGACA
>JANVCL010000005.1:7174047-7184589 GCA_026546855.1 Erythroxylum incrassatum | reverse complement strand
TCATTCATTAATGGCAAGTTGGTAAATAAGAAGAGTGGGCTTTAGTATAAAGAGAAGTGATGCACGACAGTAAGGAAAAAAAGAAGAGAAGAAAAGAAAGAGGAGAAGGAGATGTGAGTGTTCGGTGGAGATGGAGAGAAAAGAAAGAGGTGAGTTAGGGTTTTGATATTTCTAAGTTTTCAAGAAGGATTTTGATGTTTCTTCATGAAGAACGTGGAGGAGCATGAGAGCTTCCACATGAGCCAAGAAATTTCAAATTTGGGTGAAGATTAAGGGAAAATTAAGGAAAGGTTTTGGAGAATTGAAGCTTTTGAACAAGTATAGGCATGGAAATAAGGTGGGTACCATGTTTATATTTTGAACTATAAGTTATATATTGTTTTTCGAAAAATCAAGAAAGTGAAAGAAAGGGTTTTCGAATTTTATTGTTTCCGAATGATTTTTGAAAATGGTTACAAAGGTAAAAATTCATTGTTTTTGAATTTTTTGATAAAACTGAAATAACTTTTCAATTCATGCGTTCGAATATTTGAATGATTGCTATACTTGTTGCATTCTTGAATGATTCAGAATGTGTTATGTGAATTAGATTGATATTGTGAACTTTTGAGTGAAAATGTGTCGGATATGACATGATCATGAAAATTGAATTTTCGAATGTGCCTTCGGGCAATCTGATTTTTCAAGTGTGAATTATGTGTTATGTGGAATTGGTTAGGTCCCATAAGTTAGAGTCAGTGCACTATCTCGTTTTTTAAAGGCTTCTCCCGCCTGCCTGCTAATGGCACTGGAACTCCGATTTCGGACTCCCATAAGTTCACGGCTACACCGGACCGCTATGCGGGAAGGTGTAGTATGTTCTGTTTACGGCTGCATAGGACCGCTATGCGGGAATGTGCAGTACGTTTTGTTTTGGACCGACCCAAACCGTTTGATGTGTTATGTGATTTTGATTTTTGTTTCTAATGTGATGCATTCATGTTTTCGATTTTATTTATGAATTGTGAAAACATTTGAGAATTTTGAGGATTGAGAGATTGAGGTTTGAAATCGTGAAATGTTTGAAAAAGTGAGAATTTTTAGAATTAAGCAATTGAGCTTTTCAAACGTGAAATGTTTGAAAATGGTTTATGAATGATTCGAAAAAATTGAGAAATTTTGAGAACTAAGCATTTGATGATTTTTCAGCTGTGACAAGTTTGTAAAATGGCAAAAGTTTTGAAAAGATGGTTTTTGCTTATTTTTCAATTTATAAGTATGTTATCCACGAGCTGTCAAGCTCACCCCTATCATCCCCATCTCCAGGTATCGAGCAGGAGATTGGATGAAGGAAAGTCAAGATGTCTGTTCGACTTTGTTTATTTTTGTAATTTGTGAAATTTTGGATTTTGGCTTTGTTATTGTATATGGCTTAGAAAACCATTAAAGTTGGTAGTGTATGGATTCTGAGATATAAGTTTGTATATGATTATGGAATATGAATTGTGAATGTATATGAATATGATTGGATTGTGTTCGGATCGAATTATGAATTTTTGTATGGTTATGAATATGATGGGATTGAGTAAATTATGGATTTGAGTATGGTTAGGATATATGAATGTGACTTGAAATGTGAATTGGATTTGGATAATGGGATTTAAATATGATTGTGTTTGGATTCCGGACGGGAGGTCCGATGAGTTTGAGTTTTGATTGAGAATTATAGAAGTGTGTTTAAACTATTTACAGGTTTTGGGATTTTTAAAATGCAGTCGTTATGCTGCCGAAATTTTTATGGCAAAGAAAGAATAGGAATTAGAATAAGAATTTGGTTAAAAGATGAAATTTTGGGTTATGTATGAATGTATAGGAAAGTTTTTATGAATTGAGATTTGCATGAGGACGAAATGGATTTGTTTTGATTTGTATCAGATTGAATAAAGAGAAAAGGAATGAATAGTATGAGAAAGAAAAAAAATTTAGACCGAATTTTTGGATTGGTTTAGTCTTAGGGTTTCCAACGCAAAACGCGACCCTTGTGTCTCGGATGTCGGAATTTCGTTTCAGTTCGATTGAAATGTTTGTGTGCTTCTTTTTTGTTTTGCTTCCGATTCGTTTCGCTTCGAAATCCATTCCTTCGATTTCCATTTTCGATTTTTATTTCCGATTCGATTCTCCGCTCTTTGTTTCCGTTTTTTGTTTTTTTTTCCGGTTGGGGTTCGGTTTCAAGATCGGGTCCCAACACTAAGTATAATGATATATTCCTCAAACCAAATATTACAACTCAAACTTCCTTATTTTATCATTTGGTAACTTCAAAATAGTTCATCCACATAAATATGACACAATAATGTTCAAATGATTGAAAAATTCTTTGAAATGTATGTATATAACACTCAAAACCTTCTTAATACTAAAATTAATGAGAAAATACCTATTTATAATGTTTAGGGACCACAAATGGTTGTTAGAATCTAAACATAGTAATTGCAACCAATATATGTGTCATAACGATCAACAAGTATGCATTAAAAGCTCCAAATTCATAGCCGTTGAAGCACTGATCAAGCAATAGGCATATTGACCAACTAATACGGCATATTAGTTGACCAAAACATTAACCAATTATACAAAAAACTTATGGTAAATTAAATTTAACAATTTTAACCTATATTGGTTGAAAATTAACTAATATAAGTCAGAAAATCACCCCAAATATGATTTTAACACCTTCAAATGCTCAAACTCAATTTGGTTAAAAAATTATGAATTAAACTTTTCAAATATGTTCCCCATAAAGTGAATCACACGTTAATACAACACTTAATAAATGATATACAAATGCATAAGAAGGGGGTTGAATTGTGTATTCTTTTTCGTTAAACCCCTTGTAAACAATTTCGTTAAAAAAAGTTGTTCTTTTCATAAAACTACTGAAAATCAATATTGTAAAATATTTTCGAAGTTCTCGTATGAAAACGGTAAGATTGAAAATTCAAAGTTAAGAGAGTTTAGAGTTAAGAGTTGAGAGATGTTGACACGACAGATTTACCCTAGTTCACCCCAAACTGTGGGCTACGTCCAGTCCTCATATATCTTTATGAGATTTCACTATCTCTCAAAACGTTACAAGTATTCTTTGATTCCGAGCCTCTTCAGGTCTCTTACAACAAGTATTCTTTCACTCTTAGCCTCTCCAGGCTATTTGCTCTTCTTCCAACTGAAAGGAATTTTGAGCTTTGCTACAGATAAGAATAGCTCTAAGTTTTCGCACAATAAGATTTCTCAGATCACTCAAACTTTTTAGAATTGTTAAAAATTTTCTTCTTCAGTCTTCGACTTCGACTCATATTTATAGCCTCTATCTTCAACTGTTTCTTGATAACTCCTTTCTTCTTATTTCTTGATCTTTCAAGAATCAGGTATTCAGTTGAGTTCTGTAACCAACTCAAGCTTATTTGTAATCCGACGTGGTATCGGATCTTCTATCTAACTTTCTTTCGTCTGACCTTTTAGTTTGCGCTTCGGTCTGACTTTCTTCTATCTGATGTTTTTTTTCCTTGCACTTCCGTCTCATTTTTTTTGCACCTTGCATCTGATTTTCTTTCGTTTGTCTTTTTTATCGTCTGACTTTGATCTGCTTTTTGTCTTAGCTCTTCCTTCTGCTTTTTTTCTTAGCGCTATCGTCTGCTTTTTATCTTAGTGCTTCCATCTGCTTTTTATCTTAGCGCTTCCATATACTTTTTTTATATCGTCTATTTTTCTGTTTCCGCACTATCGTCTGCTTTTTGTTTCCGCACTATCATCTGCTTTTTGCATCGTTTATTTTTCTTCCGTCTGATTTTTGGCTTTGTTCCTTCCATCTGTCTTTTGTTTTGCTTCCGTCCTACTATCTTCTTTTCATTATTATTTGTTCTCCATCAAAATTATTTACATAAAGTCATTTTGACTTAGCAACTTCCTTTCACATACTTAAGAGTTCCTATTACATATAAAAGGCCTAATTAAAGGGACTTTTTTCCTCTTATCAAAAGAATTTAGAAAATGATAAACAGTTGGTGTAGTAAGATTTACTCCTTTGTTGGTAGAGAATAATTGATCAATTATATCCTTAACTCATTGCATGTTTGCTAGTCTTCTCATATGATTTTCCTTAAAAGCTTAACCAAAACCATAGAGAAGTTAGTTAGGAGTTTTCCATGTTCAAGGGATATACGAAAGGTCTTCGTAGCTAAAGTAAAATGGAAAAATGTTTGTTTTCCTAAAGAGGAAGTGGGACTTAGTATTGTACTTGCCAAACTAAGTAATAAAGTTCCAAATTACAAAAATAATTTAGAGGATATTGGTCAACAAAGAAGCTCCGTGGGTTAAATGAGTTCATAGTCATTATTTAAAGATTCAAATTAAACTGTTCTTTATGTTTAACCAATTAAATTCCTAATTATGTTCGTAATGTATATAAATTATACTTATAATTATATTTAATGTTACATAATTAAACTCTTTTAATTTTTAGTTAAATAATTTTTATTTATAAATAAAGTTTAGTGTCTAACAATACACGACTATTCAAATATTTAAAACGTTAAAGTGTTTTTGAGTATCTTTTTCGTCCATAATTTTTTTAAGTCAATCATTTCATTGTACTTTATTTCGATAACACATTGAATATAAAGCTAATGTCTATTTTATTTATGTTTTATCATATTAGTTCTCTGATATTAGTAAATGATTTTTAATGATATTTAAAAAATATTTTCAAAGTGTCATTCCGCTTTGATCAATATTTCTTAAATCAATACTAATTGAGAGTAATGGAACATTCTCCTTAGTTAGTTTAGCGTGATAAATCTTATATTGATCAATTAACTACAAAGTAAGCTACCTTTGACTAGGATAGTTCATAAGTAATATCAAAACATAATAGACCTTATATAAGATACTATAGAGATCTCATGTCAAAGGATCACTTATACAATCATCAAAATGAAACATTTTCATAAAAACATAAGTAATGTTCTATTTGGAATTCTCATATCAGGTCAATTTAGTGAACTTGTTTTGTAACCATCACCCACATGTTTGTTTAAATATCTTTATACTTTAGCCTATAAGATCAACTTCTTTTTCATAAAGAAGAAAATAATGTTTGCTAGCCTTTTCAATCTATAATTAATCTTAAAAGAGCTACGACTAGGAATAGTTTAGAGATAATACATAATATGAGATTAATCTCATAATTATAATCTCATAATTATAATCTTATTAAAATTTCATTTGCAAAGTATATTTATCTAATAGAATTTTCCTTATACTATTGAACCAAAGGAGGTTATAATCCATGTTTTAAAGATAACAAAACATAAGTACTACTAATAAGTTTATTTTTTAGGAAAGATATATGGAAAGAATGGTATTCATTCATAAATTATGATACATATCAAGAGGAATAAAGTTAGAGCTAAACTCATTCAAGTAAAGAACAAAATCAAGACCAAGAAAGAACAAAACACAATAATATTATAAATGAATATGTAATATTCATTGTACTTCCTACTTAGTTTCTTTGATACTTTGAGGCTCACCTTGTATAACCATCTCATCATTTTAACTCATTGCATAAGTCTAGTCAATCATAAGAGAGATTAAAGCTCTGATTTCATATAAAAAAACCTCTTTATCCCTAAAACATTCTTGAAGGAACATTTTTAGAAGTCTTTTATTTAAGTTTTTGTTAAGAAAATTAAGTTTTAGTACTTAAAACCATGAATTTGGGTTTATAGGTAGACAATATAGGTTTGTGGTCAATTAATTTAGGTTAAAATTGTCAAAAATATGTACAGAGGTTGTGTAATAGATATATTAACAATACGAAGTTATGGTCAACTAATCTCCCACCATGATGTACATTAATTGACTAGTAGATAGTAATGGTTAGCCAATGTTCAAATAGCTAGTGTAACACCCTATGTTAGGGGTTAGAAAATTTAGGAATTTCAGTGCACTTTATGCTTTGCATAATTGAGTACTCGCTGATATGTGCTTATGAATTTTGGCACATACAAATAAATTATGCATGCATTCAATTACATTATTTTGGGTAAAATGGATTTATAAATGTGATTAAACTGTGGAAAAATCATTCGAAGACTATTGACATTATTTCAAAATTTTATAAATTTTTCTGAAAATTTTGGAATATTAAGAAAAATAGACCAATGGTATTTGGACATGTAGCACTTCTTTATGGATGACAATGTTTGGTATCAAAGCATAGTTTAAGGGATTCTGGTTTAACCAATGCTTAACTATTGCTTATACTTGAGTGTAAAAGTTGTGTTTGGCCTAATGTGGTTGTCCTATGTTTTGATTCTAGAATTAAAGATAGAAGGATCACGAGATGTCTTTGACGAAGTTACTGAGAGCAATCATCCAGAGCAAAATCGTCCATCAATGTTTGGGCCCTCTGGGGTAAATCGAGGTGACTCTGAGGTGCCAACTCCTCCTCCAGCTCAGGGAGAGGCTTTATTTAAGTTGTGATATGATGACCTTATTGCATCGTATGACAGCACCTAAGGCTCCAATTGATCAGCTGAGGAAGTATGGAGCCGAGGAATTTACTGGGATGTCTTTGGAAGAATATGAAAGAACTGAATTTTGGATTGAGAAGGTGAAGAAGGTATTGGATGAGATCAGTTGTTCAGCAAAGCAAATAGTGCACTATGTTGTCTCCCTTTTGCAGGGAGCAGCTTATGAATGGTGAAGTTACTTATGAGGAATCCCCAGTTACCAGTGCCTCTGACTTGGGATTTCTTTGTCCAAGAATTCAAAGCTAAGTATGTTACAGAGGCCTATAGAAAGGATAAGTGGAAGCAATTTCTGAATTTGAAGCAGAGGAGTTTTTCAATTGCTGAGTACAACTGGAAATTTTATCAACTCAATAAGTATGCCCCTAAATCTGTACTTACTAAAGAGTTCCAATGTCATCAGTTCGAGGATGGATTGCATGATTCCATCAACGAGCATCTAGCGGCGTTTACTTTGTTTCAACAAATGACTTAACATCAGCTGGTACAGGCTGTAATGAAAATAAAGAGACAGGAAATGGTCAGGAGAGAAAGAAGGCAGCAGAGGGGCTTTATTAGAAAAGGTCAGTCCTCGGGCAAACAAAGTAGGGAAGGTGCTTCTTTTACACCAGTAGTTACTCAGAGATATGTAGTTCAAGGAAGGTCACAAAATTATCCCTCAAGGATTGCTTCTGATAGGGGGTCATCTGGAGACCGAGGTTCTGATCCCCCAGAGTGCCTTAATTATTCTATGCATCATTGGGGTGTTTGCAAGAGGGCTACAGAAGCATGTTTTCGCTGTGGTAGTACTGAGCATCTGATAGCTAGTTGCCCTCTCAGACAGGCTCAGACATCACAAACCAGTAGGGAGGTCTCTCATGCAGCTGTTGAGAAGAGAGGACGAGGTTGAGGTCGAGGAGGATACAATCAGAACAGACCTAATCCGAGTTCCCACTCAGAAATTGTAAATCGACCAACTGTGCCTTCTGCTTCAGCTCGAGCTTACGCACTGAAAGCTCGTAAATATTGGGACACACTAGATTTCATTGCTGGTATTGTTTCTCTCTTTAATTCTAAAATGCATGCATTTTTTGATTCTGGATCTACTCATTCGTATATCTGTGTTGGAGAAATGTTTGATAAGGGGATGCCTATAGATCAGTTAGAGTATGACATGCATGTAACAGTCGTCTGGGTAGTAATGTGTTGGATAATGAGCTGTATAGGAACAATCCTATTATTATCCAAGGAAATGATTATGTAGCAGATCTGATCAGATTACCTTTTCATGAATTTGATTTGATTCTAGGTATGGATTGGTTGTCTAAGCATCAGGCAGTAGTTGATTTTGGTGTTAAAATAATTATGCTTAGGAAGCATGATTAATCTATAATGGTATTACAAGGCCTCCACACTAGTTCCTTAGCTAATATGGTATCTGTTATGTAAGCTAGAAAGCTCCTCAGGTAGGGATGTGAAGCATATCTGGCTTTTGTTTTTGATTCTAAGGAGGGTGGTATATTGTTAGATATTTTAGTGTCGAATGTATTTCCTGAAGAATTACTTAGACTTCCTCCTGAAGGGGAAGTGGAATTGTCTATTGAAGTCATGGTTGGCACTGCTCCTATATCTAGAGCACCGTACAGAATGGCTCCTACTGAATTAAAAGAAGTTGAAGGTGCAGTTACAAGAGCTTCTGGATAAAGGGTTTATTCGACCTAGTGTATCACCATGGGGAGCACCAGTCCTATTTGTTA
Organism: Erythroxylum incrassatum; assembly: GCA_026546855.1. Classification (NCBI taxonomy): domain Eukaryota; kingdom Viridiplantae; phylum Streptophyta; class Magnoliopsida; order Malpighiales; family Erythroxylaceae; genus Erythroxylum; species Erythroxylum incrassatum. Next base: position 7,176,284 of record JANVCL010000005.1, on the reverse strand, counting down.
AAAAGAATGATGGTACACTGCAGATGTGCATTGATTACAAGCAATTGAGTAGAATCACAGTGAAGAATAGGTATCCGTTGCTAGGGATTGATGATCTATTTGATCAGTTGAAAGATGTAGGAGTGTTTTCGAAGATAGATCTGAGATCGGGGTATTATCAGCTTCGAGTAAAGGATGAGGATATATCAAAGATTACATTTAAAACCCGATATAGACATTATGAATTCCTGGTAATGCCATTTGAGTTAACTAATGCTCTAGCAACATTTATAGATCTGATGAATAGAGTGTTCAGGCCTTATTTAAACTAGTTTGTTGTGGTGCTTATAGATGATATCTTGATCTATTCTAAGAATGAACATCACCATACTGAACTTCTCCGAATTGTGTTACAAATCTTGTGGGAAATGTAGTTCTATGTTAAGTTGAGCAAGTGTGATTTTTGGCTTCAAGATATATGTTTTCTAGGACATGTTGTCTCATCTTAAGGGATTAAAGTTGATCTTTGTAAGATAGAAGAAATTGTTAACTGGAAGCCGTCACAGAATATGACAGAAGTTAGAAGTTTTCTGGTTCTGGTTGGTTATTACTGTCAGTTTGTCAAGGGGTTTTAGATGATAGCATCCCCTTTAACTAAACTGTTACGGAAAGGAGTGAAGTATAAATGATCTGATAGATGTCAAAATAGTTTTGATCAACTGATTGCTTACTGAAGCTCCTGTATTGGTTCAAGCTATTTCTGGTAAGGAGTATTTTTTGTTTAGTGATGCATCTAGAATTGGTTTGGGTTGTGTTTTGATGCAGGAAGGAAAGGTAGTTGCTTATGACTCTAGGCAACTAAGTCTCATGAATAGAATTCCCTACACATGATCTGGAGCTTGCAGCAGTAATGCTTGCCTTAAAAATTTGGCGGCATTACTTGTGCGGTGAAAGGTGTAGAATTTTCACAGATTATAAGAGTCTGAAGTATCTGCTTACCTAGAAAGAACTCAATCTGAGGTAACAACGTTGGTTGGAACTGTTTAAAGATTATGATTGTATTGTGGACTACAATCTGGGAAAGGCTAATGTTGTGGCTGATGCCCTGAGTCGAAAGACAATTTCAGCATTATCAATGAAGCAGGGAGAATGGGAACTTGTATCTGATGGAGCTTTAATAACTCAATTGAAAGCAATGCTTTCTTTGAGATAAAAAATTTGTGATGCTCAGAGAGCTGATGATAATTTACAACAACTTATCTTGGCTACTCATGTTGGTAAACAACCAGATTTTTCTGTGAAAGTAGATGGTGATTTGTGTTAGAAGGATTGGTTATGTGTACAGTCTTTACTATGTGTCATGGGGGAAACAAGATGTATCAGGATCTGAGGCAGTATTACTAGTGGTCAGGTATGAAATGGGATGGTGTGGATTATGTAGCAAAATTTCTAACATACTAGCAAGTTAAAGCTGAGCACCAAGTTCCATATGGTTTGTTACATCCTATTTCTATCCTTTAATGGAAATAGGATAGCATTACCATGGACTTTGTTACTGGACTCCCTCAAACTCAAAAAAACATGATGTTGTATGGGTAATTGTGGATAAGTTTACCAAATCTGCTCATTTTTTGTCTGTTCGTCCTAACTATTCTTTGGATAGGATTGCAAATTTGTATGTGAATGAGATAGTGAGACTGCATGGAGTACCATTATTTATCATTATAGATCATGATCCTCGATTTACTTCAAGATTATGGAAAAGCCTATAGAAGGCTTTAGGAACTCAAGTTAAGTTTAGTACTGCTTTCTATCCCCAAAAAGATGGACAGTCTGAATGAGTTATACAAACATTGGAAGACATGCTTCGAGCTTGTGTGTTAGAGTTTCCAGGAATTTGGGATAAGGATTTAGCTTTGATGGAATTTGCTTACAAAAACAGTTATCAAACCAGCATTGGCATGATGCCTTATGCAGCGTTGTATGGTAGAAGGTGCAGAACTCCGGTATACTGGACTGAGTTGAGTGAAAGCAAGATGATCGGGCTTGAAATTATGAAAAATACTAAAGAATTGTAACACCCCATATTAGGGGTTAGAAAAAGTTGGATCGGAAAGGAAAGCATGCATTATTTGGAGAAACGGTAGATTTCAAAACTTTTAAGAAATCATTTTGCAGCGAAAGCAACATATCCAAATCATCATGCCAATCTATACATGATATGGTATAAGGATAATAAAACCATGAACAAGATGAAG
>JANVCL010000005.1:7127820-7149732 GCA_026546855.1 Erythroxylum incrassatum | reverse complement strand
AAAGCATGGTTGATGTAAACAGTAAACTAGTAAAGTATACAGTACAGCTGTATAATATATCAATATGGACTATTTTGTAATTTTTAAAAAATTTAGAGACTATTTTATAAATTTAAAAAATATCTCGAAACGGTACCCGGTACCGACCGGTACCGGTACAGTTTCGTTTCAGAGCTCAATCCGGTACCGAGACCGGTACGAAATTCATAACATTGACTACAATGCCAATGGATAGTGAAAGCTAGGCATATTTACCATGAAGTTAATGGAGTTGTGGATTTGCTAGCAAACCAGGCCAGGTATCTAGCCCTAGGCATCTATTGGTATCAAAACCTACCCTTAGGTTGTGTTGATATCCTCCTGGAGGATATATCTGGGGTCTCTTTTCCTCACCTAGTAGCTTAATCTATTTGTACTTGTCCTTCGGAAAGACAAATAAAAAGAATAGAGCTTCCTGATTTCCATTGTAAAAAATAATTATTTTAAATAAATATTGAATAAATTATCAAGTGAATATATTTATATAAATTATTTAAAAAATAAAATTAAGCAATGGATTTCATTTAATTAATATTTATAAATTTTAATTACGATTTTTTATATTAATCAAACGTATAATTTCTTAAATTGAAAAGCTCTTACAGGGACTTGGTCCTTCTTCCGTCCTTAAGCCTCTTGAGGATGCCACTTTTGTTTATTATTGATGCATTCTTGTAGTTACGTTGAATCTTATTGTATGTAGAAAAAAGATATTCTCCATTAAAAGAGAGAAAAAAAAAAAGGGTGATCGAGTTATGGCACTGAAATTGAATTGGATAAGTACACAAGGGAAAGGAGAGGGCAGAAATTGAATTGGTGCTCCTTTTCTTCTTATCCCAAATGGTGCTCCCTTCCTACTTTTGTTACATATAATAATTAAGTCGTTTGAATGAATCCTACTCTTTTCAGGGAATGACCAATGGACCCCATAATTTATTAGGTTCCTTTGATTTTTGTTCCGATTGTATTTCTATTTTGTTGTATTTCTTTGCTAATGTTCCAAACACGGTCTTAATTTTCTTTTCTTTAAAAATTTTTCATTTTCTTTTCTCTTACTAAATTACTTTCTCTCTTGAAAAAATTCTCACCAAAATTTCCACCAATTCTCTACAGCTTACAATGAAATAGGTAGTGTCAAAATCACTGTAGCAACAATAATAAAGCGTTACTTTGTCTCCCTATTTTAAGATATTCCATAAGTATGTTAAAAAAAGATATTCCATAAGTAATATGTTAATTAATTGCCACAAAAATCCTAGCTCATGTGGAATGGAAAGGGCTTGCACCTCCAACGACTAGTGCTTCGAGACAGAAAGATAGACCACCAAAGGTGAAACTAACAACATTGCCGGTTACTTTTTAAGTGAAATGATGCAAAAAGAAGAGGGAATTAGGCTTTGTAATATTTATTTTTGTTGTTGTTTAATTTTATTTAATTATTTTAATTAATAAAAATTAATTACAATTTATAAAATTACGACATATAAATTCATAACACCTGATATCTTACTTGTTATCAAACACGTCTGATGTGGCCTATTATGTTAGCTTTATTAACGGATATACTAAATTTGGATTATACTTGAGAAAATTTGAAATTTTGAATATATAATTATTACTTTTTAAAGTTTGAGTTATAATTAAAAAAGTTTAAGCCCTAATTTCCGAAGAGTTATCTGTTTTGCGTCTTAAGTAGCAAGGTAATTGCAAACTATACCTTTACCAATTAGAACACCATGAAAATGAGCATCTCAACCAATGATAATCAAATTGACTAGAAGCATTAGTTATTGGATGAAGAATCTAATAAATACTTTTACAATTGGCCATAACTGCAAAACCGGGCCGAATCAGGTTACAGTGTCCGAAAAGCCACGGGCTCAAGCAGTCGGATGGACTCGTAAAAACTCACAAACAAGCTAGCTACAAAGGTCTATCGGTGCTCCAAAGCTGTACTGGGATGGAAGTTCCTGAAGGGAAATACCCAGCTCCATATTATATAACTACAGGCAGCTAGTGGGCTGAAGCAGACCTGAAGCGCTTCCATCGGCGTTGCTACAGGAAGCAGTAGCAGCTCGATTGTTGTAACTCAGCTTTACATCATTCATTTTGATTTTCGTACATGGATTCTTTTTGCTACAGGCAAATTTCACTGCAACTTGTGTTGCTGATGTTCCATGGATATCTTGGTATGTCACGTCGCTAATCTTAACTCCAGAATCCTGAACCAAAGATTATCCATCAGACAAACTTTTCCCATTATCTACTCATACTGTTTATGTCGTGGAAAAAGGGTTATGAGTAATTACCTGGCCAGGACAATTTTTATTATCAGGGCAGTAATTCTGATCGATTATAACCGGATTTTGGACATTGGTCATTAAAAGATGTTGGAACAGAACTTTATTCACAAACCCATTGCTGGGTCTCCCCCAAGATTTGATTCTCACCCCGTTCTGAGTGCCAGTGAATCTAACGGTTTTAACTGTCACATTTTGTACGCCAGGCTCTTGCAGGTCCTTGCCTAGACTTCCTATGCTGAAATTATTTATTGGTTTAGCATAACAACACCGTAGTATTGGAAGTTTAAAGAAGCAACTTATGTATGACATGTAATTACGTTTAATCAAACATGTGGCTTATATGTGTATAATTATATATAAAGGCTATCATGTAAAGTTGAGTCCGATTAATTAAAGTGGTCTAATATATTTATAATATTTTAGACTTTATCTATTTATTTTAAATGTGAGCTTTATACGCGTAGAGTCCGGGTTTATAAGTTTTAGTTTTATGACGGGTGAAACTAGAAATTAGATTAAAATTTTACTCTAATATAAATAGTTATGGTCTCTAAATTAAATATATGCATAATTCTTTTTAGACATCCCATCATCAGATAAAAATAGAGAGTTAGGAAAAATTATGAAAAAGGCTTTGTTCTAAGTTGGAAGACAAATCGCAAGACTCTGGTGTAAATTTCACAATAGACTCAAATATACTTCCACTTTTATTTTATTTTTGATGATTTGATATGAATGGATACTTTTTTTTTTGTTGGAAAGATTAAAACTCAACGTGACAAAAACCAGCAACATAAGATAAAATATTTGTTGTTTAATTACCTGATTCCGTGGCCAGGACCACACGAAACGTTTTCAATCCACAAATTGGCTGTGCCAGGACCAATGGAGACACAGTCGTCTCCGGTTCCAATTTTAGTGTTGAGGATTGTCACACTGGTCGACAGTTGCACATGGATGCCGTCGGTGTTTGGGCTGTCGCCGGACGCCGAGATCCTAACCCCTTGCACCTTAACATTGCGGCAACCATTGATGACAATGTGGAACATTTGGCTGTTGAGCGATGCCAATCCACTGAGTATGATGTTGTTGGAATTGGAAACGCTTAGTGACTGCACGCACACGCAAACGCACACAAACAACCAGAATTAGTACAGTTAACTCTTTATTAACCTCCAAGTGTACTAAAAATAAGCTTCCATGACATTTGTTAGGCTCCAAATCTTAAGGAAACTTGGAGAATTTAACAATTTTGGTTACTTGGATATCCAAGAGTATAAAACATATCCCTAATTAGATATAATCCAAGCTGTTGATCACATTAGTTAATTAATTATAGTAAAGGGGAACCGTTTAGTACTCTAAAACCAACTGAAAGTAACATTACAAGAATCACATTAGAAGGCAAAAGTGCCACAGTTCGGTTATTATATCAGTTACTCAGAATGAGTAAAGCAAAGAAAGTGATCAGATTGCGACTTGCTAAGAGCAGTCACTTTCACATTTTATCTAACTGGGACTAACCAAATGCAGCTTAATTCACATTATCGACAAGAAAGGAACAATGCGTGTGGAATCAGCATTTTCAAAAGCGATTTCACGTACCGTGGCCCCTTGAGGACATTTCTTATTAGAGGCTTTACAAGACCACAAGCCAGTGCCTTGACCATCAAGTGTACCACCGGACACCGTAACACCATCGACGTGCCTAAAGATGAGCCAGTTTTCAGCATTTCCGATGAGCCAATAGTCAGATGGGGCCACGAGGGTGCCATCTATACGTAGAATGATAGCATTGTTCTTGCATGGACCCTCAAAAGCCGTCGTTTTCCCAAGAAAGAACCTTCCTTGTGGAACGTAGACAGTGGCAGTGCTTGTGGAGGCACAAGCCCTAGACCATGCAGCCAAAAATGCCTTGGTTGAGTCAGTTTTTCCGTCTGGTTTGGCTCCGTAGCTCGTGACATCGTATTTCGCTGCATTTACGAGCAAAGATGATGAAGAGAAAATGAAGAGAAGTGCAAGACCAAAAGCACTCGTTAATTGATCATTACGATTAGCCATAATTCCACAGACAAAATTAAGAAGGTGAAGAGGACTAAAATTGTAGAAAAGGGTTGTAATTGGAAAGTTGAAGCGAGTTGAAACTCTGAGCTTTCATATGGGTATTTATAAGAAGCTAGGACACACATTCCCATTGCTATGCACACATCAAAAGCAAGCAGAGCCCAACGTTTATGCAATATAAGCACTCGGTACATTCACAAGTTTTCTTGTGATGGAAGCAAATCAATGATTAATTAGCAGTTTTAGTTTCTAACAATTGCAGTGCATGTGACTTCACGTGGCACTAATTGTAAGCATATACGTAAAACCCACCATAGTCACTTTCTGTTTCTTAATTTCCTTTTAACTCGCTATCTTATAAGTCTCGTGTATATAAGTTCATTAACAGCACTTTCCAAGCACGTAGATCACTCTCCAGCCTCCATCTGTTGCATGTCATCCCCAAGTCAATGATTAGTTATTGTCACTTTTCTTATTAAATTGTCGTACAAAGAGTGCATTTGTAGCTATATATGCGTAACCGAAAGAATACGGTGGTTGCTATGAAGAAACGGCCTTTTCTTATTACGATTACCTTACGATTTTTCTATTCATAATCATTTACACATTAGAAATCCTTTAAACTTGAAATTCTAATAAAATGAAATATGTTTTCTTTGTAGAAAAAAGAGACAAAAATCTAAAAATGTTTATATAAAATTCATAAAAGGCTCTTTAAGTTTGTGTAAATTAAAAATTAAAAATGATATCTTTTGAATAATCATAATTGAATCTATAGTGATGTTAAATTGAATGATTTTAAAGCTTAATCATATGCCCCTAACTTGGTTGCAATGCTGCTTTGTTGCAGTGATTAGTTCCCTAATCCTCTCTCTAATTGTTCCATGTACTGAAACCTTTGTTTTGAAACTTGAATCGAACTAGTCAGCTATCCGGTTCGGGTAATCCCTAAAAACCAATCTTCAATTGAACCAATGCGAGCCGGTAAGAACCGGCCAATTGATCGTTAAACCGAAACTGGTCAAACCGGTTAGCCACTATTTCAATGATTTTTTTTAATTTTTTGCTTTTTTCTTTTATGTGTTTTTTAATTCTTTCAAAAGTAAAACCCACTTTTTCTCTATAAATCTAACAAAGTATAAAAATTTATATTATTTGGTAATTTTTAATATTACTAAAATTATATATAATTATTACGTAATTATGACGTCACACCGATTTGACCGGTGGTCGAACCGATCAAACCGATGATCAATAAAGCCTCCAATTCGACGTCTGATCTGGGTTTCAAAACATTGACTGAAACTAATTAATTGGCGTGCAATGCAACCTTACAATTAGCTTCTTAGTCGAACGTCACTGCTCAATCAATTGGTGTGCACTTCAAGTTTGCCCTACTTATTTAGTGGATTAGCCTAATGTTACTCCACATTGGATAGTAACAAGATTTAAATTTAGTATACATTCAAACTAAAACCGTTTCAATGATAATTAAATCACAAATATAATTGATATCATATGTGCATGATGTGATAGTCAACCATAGGATTGCAGTAAATGTGCATCCATATATACATATATGCTAATCATTCATAAGCATGTTAGCTTATCCGTTCTCCCAATTAATTACTCGAGAATTAATCAAGGATCCAAGGGATACGTACACATTCCAGTACCTTTTGGTACCATTAACGAAGTTCATGTATTTAACTAACGTGTTCGTGTCAAAAGGAATAATTAATAACTAATCTCCAAGTAAGTCAACAGGATGAGGGGATGGTGGAGGGCCACCCTTGCAGTTTCAAGTTTCAGTAATAATTAATGTTTCTTCTTGGCCAAGAACATGTAATATAGATAAAAACAATTAATACCGAAAGAAGTGATTAGGTCCAATTTCATGTGAGCATGAATTATTGATGATGGTGGTTTAAGTCTAAGCATCTATAAGTTCGAAAGAACTTGACATTAATTCCATTTGCTCTGTCTCTCTCTATCTTTCTCTTCATAATGACTTTTGAAAACAAATAATGAACTTTGATCTTCAATACCAAAAACAATGGTATATGTATATAAAAGAAACTTAAGTATTTTCCATTAATTATAGATAATCATACATACATTTAAAATCCTATTAGTAATCCTAAGTACAAACTAGTATTATTATATTCTTTTTTTCTCCTTATCTTTGTGCAATTATTTCTATGTGCCTCAAGCCTCTAATTAAGACCATGAGGAGAAATAATAGTGAAATCGTACAATTAAAGAACATGGTATGCTTGTATTAACATTTTTTATATTTAGTTAATATAGGATACTTTAGAAAGAGAGTCCTCAGAAACAACTCCTAGGCTGAATGGTACCAATTGCACTTCCATCAGCATTCTTACAGGATGAATCAGCAGGTTGATTCTTGTAAGTGAGCATTACATCTTGCAATCTAAGGCCAGTGCATGGATACTTGGTACTACAATCAAACTTCACAGCAACCTCTGTTGCTGATGTTCCATGGATGTCTTGGTATGTCACATCACTTATTTTAATTCCAGAAGCCTGCTCAATAAACACACAAGTATCTGTAACATCACTTAAGTAACTAAAATTAATGACACTTAATAAGGTTTTTAATTGAGCAGTATTTAAGATTGCCTACCTGACCAGGGCAATTGTTGTTGTGGGGGCAGTAGTTTTGGTCTATGATAATGGGATTTTGAACATTGTTCATGAGAATATGTTGAAAAGCTATGTTCCTGGCAAAACCACTACTTTGTCTCCCCCAAGACTTGATTCTTGCCCCGTTCTGAGTACCGGTAAATGTAACCGATTTAACTGTCACATTTTGTACACCAGCCTCCTTAAGTTTCTTCCCCAAACTCCCAATGCTGCATCAACCATACACCCTTAATTAGCCCCATATTAGTGTATATATATATATTTATTTATTTATTTTCTTATTCACCTGATGCCATGTCCAGGTCCACATGCAACATTTTCAATCCAAAGGTTTGTGGTACCGGGACCTATCGAGACACAATCATCGCCGGTTCCAATTTTGGAGTTCACGATTGTGACACCGGTCGACATTTGAACGTGAATCCCGTCTGTGTTTGGGCTATTGCCGGAGGCAGATACCTTCACGCCTTGAATTTTAACTTGGTGGCAATTATTGATTACTATGTGGAATAACTGGCTATTTACAGATGCTAATCCACTTATAAAAATGTTGTTTGAATTGAGGAATTCCAGAGTCTGCACTTGAGGAAGAAACAGTTTCAGTTATGTGTGCAATTGAATTTCTCCAAAGAAGTATATAGTGAGCATATATATATATATATTTATAACAAATCTAACGCATCAAATTTTATGCATTTCACATACCGTGGCGCCAAAGAGACAATTCTTGCCAGAAGCCTTACATGCCCATAAACCAGCTCCTTGTCCGTCGAGTACTCCACCGGAGAGAGTAACACCATTAACTTGCTCAAACATAACCCAGTTCCCAATAGTTCCTATAACCTGATAGTTTGATGGAGCCACAAGAGTGCCATCTATACGAATAACGACAGCATTGTTCCTGCATGGACCCTGAAACCTCACATTCCGCAGCAAGAACTTGCCAGCCGGCACATAAATGTTCGCTGGACTACGAGAGCTGCAAGCTTCGTTCCAAGCTTCAAGAAAGGCCTTGGTTGAGTCTGTTGTACCATCAGGTTTGGCCCCATAACTCAGCACATTATACTGAGATGCAGTTGCTAATGAAATAAAACAAAATATGCTGATAAGTGTAAGGAAGGAACAAGAGTTCTTCGAGCTTTCCATATCGTGCTGTGTTAGTGCAAGTAAAAGAGAGATATCAGAACAAGATAATAAGAGGGCTTAAGAGAGCTTGGAAACTGGAAGAATGTGTTGCTGCAAGTTTAGGGCCTCCTAAGGGGTATTTATATCCTCTGAGCTAGTGGAATTACTGTTTATAGTTGGATATCAACCATAAAAGGCAAAGCTGTGCCGAAATGTAACGTGGGTTACTTGAGTTTTAGATGTTTCAAATTTTTCTTTTATTAGAAATTGTCCAATTTTTTGCAATTTAGATATATATATCCATGTCTTACATTTACTGTTTGTTTGTGCTATGCTATCTTTTTCTTTCTCGACATCATTATTGTTCAATCTTTAAAAAGGCGCTTGGTTCACAGAGGGCAATAAGAATGAGAATAAGAATGAATATAGTGAGGAATGGAAATTGATGTAATCATTACAATTATGATGGTTAATTAAGATGAAAGAATGATTACTATTACTATTGATGGTGGTTGGTTTGTTAAAAATATTGAGAAATAAAAATTTATTAAAATTTTGTTTTATATCAAAATTTAAATATATTTTAAATGATTATTTATATTATGGTTTTTCCTTTCAAATAGCTTTTGAAAAAAAATATTATAATATTTTCTTGCATCAACGTATCATTAATCACATAATATCTCCAAAATATAGTTTAATTATCCAAAATATTGTGCGATTTATCGACACAACCATAATATTCACCATTTTATTGTTATAGTAAAATCAAGTAACATAGTTTAATATAATGTACATTCCTTTAATAATGCAAATGATGTTATATTTTAAGTCATTAATGAATAATATTTTAAGTAATTACATTGTAATTAAGTAATTACATTTAATTAATTACCTCATAATTATATTTTAATTAATTAATTAGGTTGTAATTAATCATTTAATTAATTATATTTTAATTAATTAATTAGAATTTATCTTGATTAATTATTTTAATTAATTAGATTTTATCTTATTTATTTTAATTAAATTTATCTTAATTAATTACATTTTAATTATATTTAATTAAAAAATAAAAAATTATTAGTGTTGATAGGAATCAAACTCATTCCTTCCACACATAAGTATTGACCATTACCTAAAATTTGAGTATAAAAAAACTATTCAATTAATCATAATAAAAAATCAACCATTACCATTCATTCCATTTCAATTGGTTTATTGACATATCCATTAACCAATCACCCGTTTAGTAATCTCGAAATGGCTCCGACATTTACGTCTTTTCTTTAACATTTCACACTGCTTTATTCTAACAACATTCTTAGATAGGACTACATGCACGTACGTAGTTTGCTTGAATTCTTAGGTATGGACGAAGTTAGTTAACAAATCACTAAGAAACTCCAGGGAAAAAAGAGCAATTCACCGTTAACGGGACACGGCAATCATGCATGATACAGAAAGTCGCCAGCTTCCCCCCACAACCTGTAGGAATTTTCCTTTTCCTGTTAAGATATGGCAATCTTTGTTTGCTTAAGCAACAAGATCAATGCTTTTGCTTCCTAAAACCCTTTTTTACATATGTTTTGTATATTTGTCAGATAAAGATCCATTATTTTTAATTATATCTTCCGTCATCTCAACTACATTCTGTAACTTAAATGAATCAACTTTCGTTTTGTGCCACAAGATATAGGTACATTTTCTTTATGTCTATCCTTCGAAGTTGAACATATAATATGCATGAAAATGTTACGTGGTTCAAGGGCTTGAAGAATGAGCATCCATAGAGCTTCATTTTCTTTGTCCAATCTCTGTAGACATGGAAGAAAAAGTTATTACGTCGAAGCAGCCGAGAGAAATAAAAGACACTTCATTGCAACTATTTGTCTTATCCAATAGTGCATGGAGGAGAAGATTTTAAGTTGGATCTAGCACCTTAGGCTTCTTGTTGGTATCCTATCCTCTGTCCTATGTGCGTGTACGTATCCTAAGACACGAAAGGATGGGCTTAACTCGCTTTAAAACATTTTAGGCCAACCACCAATATGTGGAAGACAAGTAACATATGGACAGTGACATCGGCCGTTGACGTCAAGCGTAACATTAACTCTGATAAGATATGCCACTGATCACTTAAGAATTTTCACTTGCCACTAACAACTAAATCAAAAACCCAGTCTTGAATATCAGTAATTAAATTCCTCTAGCTATGCACCAAGTTTTTAAATTACAAATTGTAATTATATTTACAATCTTAATACTATACTTATGGTTCAATTTCTTATGATAATTTATCATAATTACAGTAATACTACCATTAATAATCAAATAATTTGTAATTTAAAATTACGTGAATTTTCACATTTTTATTATTATTATACGGTTTGATTAATAGGAGATATATTTATAAAGTAATGTTGCTTATTATTAAACTTTTTCATACTTCACATTTTAGCATGTATTGATGCTTTTTAACAGATAAAGAGATGATATATTTTGTTATATTTTAGTTTTAAAATATATTTTATTTTTAAAAGTCAAGTTATATTTTACATTCATTAGTATTTGTATTTATTTATATATTTATTGTAATTTTATTTACATAATTATTTAACGTACCAGTTTACTTATCTACTCTTTAACCTGCATCACTCTTTTATTGTTATAACTGCATGTGGGGCTACCGAAAACAGTCTCTCTATTATGTAAGGGTAAGGTTGCGTACCATCAGATCTTCCCAGACTCCACCTTATTGCGAGACTTCAGATTGAGTGTGATAATGATAACAGCGACAACTACAACGACGACGACACTTTAGCAAAACTTTCATGGAATTTTATTGTTGTTATAGTACAGCAGCATTAATTCTTGACATTATGATTAGTTAATGTTAATTAATGATGTTCATGTAAACTGGGGACATCGTAGGGATTTTTTACATTATAATTCCGGAAAGGCCAAATAGATAGAAGTTTGCTTTAATCCCTTCAAGAAAAAACCTTCAGATATTTATTGTCTACATTAGAATTAGTTAATGCAGATATTGTCTACGTTAGAATTAGTTAATCTTTTGCAATGAAGAAGTGTAATTAGAGCTTCTAATCAGCAGAATTCGTGGCAATAACAGCCATAAGGTAGATTACTTCTGAACACTAAACGCTTTCCTCTACCACTGAACAATAAGACTCATTAGTTATATGCATTTGGATTAGTGATGACTTGTGGTTTAGCTAATTAACGAACACAAATTCCTGGCATACCTTGGCTGATGATGCATTCTGTCATCAACGTGAACTTCTTTTCTTCAACAAGAAGCACATGTTTCTAAGACATGTACTATTCTTGTACACAAGAAATTAATGTTTTGAAGTGGGAATAGGTTGAGCTCCTTAATGCAGGCCACCTTGTTTCATGGTTTCCCTGTTTTACGCAAGTGTTGTGTTTCCATAGCTACCATGTGATATTTTGTTGACCTTCATATTTTTGCAAGACTAGACTAGATTTTGTTAGGCACATCATTTACATGCAGTCCAGCTCTTTGATTCTCACGTCTTTGAATGACATTAATGTTATGGGCGTAAGATCGGTATAATGGAAACTAGTTTCTATAAATTGTCTAACATCTTGAATAAGATTATGATGTATGATTATTTATAGAGAAAATTATTACTTACATTTTGTCAAATCAGAGGTTAAAACATTATCATATATGTATTATTATAGGAATTATGGACCACCACAGCTAGCAGTCTATTCATCATAGCAATTGGATAGAGAGCCAAAGAAAGTCCAAATTTAAACGCCTAATCAATATTAATTATCACTCGGTAATGTAAAATTAGTATACTAACCATATAAGCATCTTGTTATTTTTCTTGACTGGAAAATGTCAAACTGTCGTAATTAAATTCATTGAACCATTCAGCGTTTAGATTAATTAAAAGCCCTATTTTCTCAAATGGCCCGTCGCTTTCAAAATAGACTTTGCATGTGGGCAATGCCAAATCGTTGGTGTCATTACTCCAAAATGACATGAAAATGTTATTTTGAGATATGACTGATGGCTTGAATTGAAGATATATGTGTCAACATATTCCTATACCTTTTAAAATAGGATAGTTCATCAAGAAATTCCCATGTGCGGTAAACGTAGGTCATCATCTTCCTATCCAAGAATGCTGCTACTCCTAACATGCATTGGACTGGCGTACAGTTCTTATGGTTTAAAAGCTTTTGCTCAATCCGAACTCTAAACAACTAACCTAAAAATAATAGTGTCCTTGCTCCTTATCATATGTTTTCCTGCCTCCTAATTGCGGCCTTTCGGTCCATTAGTTGTTGGGTAATGCGAACGAACAAGGACGACACAGGAAGTCATACCTAATTAGGATTTATAATTACACTACAACAAAAATAATATTTGGCTATGAAAAAACTTGTCACTAAATGTCTCAAAATCATCGCCAATAATTATTAGTGAGAATTTATATTCATTGCCAAAAACGTCGTCAAATCTCCGTAGCTGAAAACTATATATAGGCAACGTTTTCACTAATCGTTGCTAATAGTTTTTGCTTATGCTTTATTTTAGTAGCGAAAAACTATGAGAGACATTTTAAGAAAACGTTGCCAATACATTTTGGCTACGTTTAAGTTTCGTAGCTAAAAATGATTAGCTACTTTTCCAATAACATAGCTAATTATTTTTAGCTATATTTTTAAAAATGTAGCCAAATGTTTTTAACTACAATTTATAAAATATAGTCAAATTTCTAGTATACATTTTAATAAAATGTTATATCATACTAATTATAATTATTTATTACATTTTTAATCCATATTATTGTATATAATATTTAGATTTTTGTGTTAATTTATTATAAAAATAATTGATAATTTGAAACCTTATATATAAAAAATAAATATCATTAAATTATACCAACAAAAAGAATATTCTTCATATACAAGATTTTAATTACAACTTTAACAATCCTTATAAACAAAATAATACATACAGAGACTAGTTTACAAATTATAAATACTAAGATTACCAAAAAAATTACAACATAACTAGAATGACTCTAGGTTTGTCCATGTCAATGAGAGTAACTTTATACGTCAGCCATCATGTATGAAATATTAACCATGAGAATCTTGAAAGCAACTTCAAAATCGATATAGTGCTTGAAATTATGCATAATTAACCTAATTTGTTTTCAATTAGGAAAGAAAAAAGGACAACAAACTAATGCTTGATGAACTCAAATGTTGTTCCAAAACTATCAATCTTTGTATTCGACAGGCTTGCATATGAACATTCACAAAAAAAAAAATTGATATGTGCTTTTGTTATTGGAGCACAAGGTTTACCCCTAATTACAAATTAGATTACAACATCTAAACTAAAAATTCATGTTTAATAACTTTAAATTTTTAACACATAAGTGATAAAGCCTAAGAAGTTTAGCCAACACTTTAACAATGATCCTTTACAAATAGCTACGTGAACTATGAAAAGGATCTTGAAACAAACTTTTTCATTTTCATTAACAATTGTTGTTGTTTCAAAGCTGGACATCTAAGTACAAGCTAGAAATCACTAAGAAAATGTTTGCATCAACTCAGAAAAGGTAAAAATGACAAAAAAGGAATCACGTAAACCACAACACATTACCAGACCTCAACTGTTGAATCTTTGATAAGCACCCTGCATATAGGAAACTTTCGTCTAATGATTATAGAACGAAAAAATTACTCTTTGATCTGTGGTACATTATGTGAAAACTAAGGTCTCATTCATCCAATAATTACGAGTATTAGTATATAAGAAGTATAACTGTGAACAAAAAACATGTGAAAAATACACAGAATCCACCAAAAACCTATTAAAGTTTAATAGTGGTGATAATATCAAAATATGTTGGCGCTCTTTTCAAAATTAAATCTCTCACACATCCACCCACTAAGGAGATCTTCTTTCTAGCACAATTCTTTAATTGAGTAGATTTTCTTGCACAATGAAAAGACAACCCAAATTGCATTTGTAAATAGATCTTCTTTCTTATTCAACTCAGTTCTTGAAAATGAGAACCTCAATTTCTTGTTCCATACGACCTAGACAAAATAGAAAAGAGTAAGGTCATTTAGGCACTAAAATGGTAATACCTAAATAATTAGTGAAAAACTAGAAGTGGTATTAATAAAAAACGGATTTTGAAGCAATAGTCACTATCTTTCTTTCTATCTAAAAAACTAATTGGTTGTCACTACCTAGAGAAGGAATTGACCCACCAAAAATGAATCATTTTCGTTACATGACCTAAACTATACAGTAAATGGATACTTGAAAATACAGCGAAGATAATGTATTGGCAAGAGGTTGGAACACAAGGATGAGGCTGGAACATGATGACTAGAAGGTGACGACTGGAACATGATGAGGAGATTGGAAACACAAAAAGGAGATGAAAATGGAAGGAGGACGCTAGCGGAAGCTCGAAACGTGAGACAGGAGGACGTTGGAGGATGCTGGAAATGCTAGAAAGCAAAATGGTGGAGGAGGCTGGAAACTCGAGAGAGGAGGACTATGGAGGAAGAGACTGGAAAGACGAAAGAGGAGGACGGTGGAGGAGGCTTCAAAGGTGTGAGAGAGGAGGACGCTAGGGGACAGGCATTAGGTTTCATAAATAATCAATCATCATTTTCATTTATAAACACTAGAATTTGCTACACTTTCAATAAATCGTTGCTAACTTTTATTGCCCCTAATTGATCGTTTTAATTTTCCTTTAGTGAAGTTTCTTCAAATTTGTCACCAAATTCGTTTCTTTGCTTAACCTTTAGCGGCTATTTTAAAATCGTTGTCAAAAGATTAATTTTTAATGACTATTTTTTAAAATCGTAGCTAAATGTTAATATTTGGCGACGATTTTTAAAATCGTTGCAGAAAGGAAACTTTTTAGCAACTATTTTTCAAACGTTACTAAAATCGTCGCCAAATATCGATCTTACGATTTTAAAATAGCAGCAAAAAAACCGTAGCCTTTTCCTTACTTTACTGTAGTATTATCAGCAAACATGAATTTGAAGGTTCAACTACTAAGACCAGTTTGGATCCTGTTAATCCTTAGTTTTGGTAAATATCTATTCATTAAACTTGTACTCTAAAACCCAGTAGTAACCACAGTGTGAACCCCGTATTTAATGTACCATACAATACATGCATGCATAGAACACAGAATATGAATTTTGAAGTCACAAGGAATGCCATGTGCTCAGCCTCCTTGTAGCTTGTACTAATCGTAAGGAAATGAGAAGGTCAACACACCTAATCACACGCCAAATTCTAAAAACGGGGATCAATCATGCCCCGAATCCTAACATCGGTTACAACTTGTATCCTGCCACACTTATGCATCTGTTGAGAAAATATAAGTTAAAAGTTACAAGTCGCTCTTAAAATTTTTACAAAAATTTAAATAATATTTAGGATTTTACAAATTAACGTTTGGTATTAAAATAATTGATAAGAATACAAAATTTATCAAAGATGTTGTAATTAATATTTAAAAACTATTTATAATATAAGAATTTTAAAAAATAATATTATTAAATTTTTTTTTTGAAATTTTAAGAAATATATTAACTATAAAAGGAAAGTCTACAATGTACAGAATCTAATACACCTACAAGGCAGACAAAAGAGGAGGAAAACATCCCCACAATCTCAAATCACAAAAGAACAGCCCAGATAAAACACAGTATTACAAACACTATAAATACTAGCGTCTTCTCAAGATTAATAGCAGAAAGTCCTGTTTACTGTTAACAATGATAGCCTCCCATATCAGGTTAATGATGTAATCCGCCAACTCATACTTGCTCCTTTCAGCTTGTTTATAAATGCGAGCGTTCCGCTCCCTCCACACTTGATAAATCACCATTTGAAACGAGGCTTTAATAAGGAAACCATCCAGTCTCCCATTTCGCGATTTATGGATTACTTCCTCCAGCACCTCAGTCCAGTTATAAAACGAATCAAGGGTACCTAACAAATGTAAAATACGGCTCCAAACCACTTTGGTATACTCACATTCAAAGAAGAGGTGGTTTCTACTTTCATTAACAAGCTTGCACAACACACAAAGGGGGTCAAAAGTACCAAACCAACTATCCTTAATTCTCAGTCGATTTTTAACAGCTAGCCACAAGAAGAAGGAAGCTTTCGTGTACAATACCTGATTCTACATCAGATCAGCCCATGGGACCGGGTACCCAGCACTCTCCCTAGGCGACGAGGTGCTGGAGTAAGTTCAAACATTGTTTAAATTTTTATGAATCTTAAAAAATTTAAAGCCCCAGCAATTATATTACTTTTTTGCGGAATTTCAGAAACTCACAAGCAATCCTTGGAATTAAAAACGAAAGAAAAGGGTGCATAATTGTTGCCATACCGCTGGTTACGGGACACCAATTATCGTATTAAACATCAAGTCCAAACATTACTAACATAACTACCAATTTGACTCCACATGGGATTGGATTAGTTTGCGGACCAGGAGTTTTGCAGCTGAAAATATAAAGTGATTATAGATAAGAATGTTAAATTAAAATATTTTAAAATATATTATTATCTAATTTATAAATCACGAAATCAAATAAAAATTCAATAAAAAAATGAATCCATTGGAGAAGAAAGAAACAATCATTGAACGTGCCACGTTTAGTCTATAATCCTTTGGCAACATTAGAGCATTGAATCAAGCACATGACCTGATTCGATCCGCAATTTCATTTGGCGATGATAAAATAATAACTAAGACAACGTTGGAGTTGGAGTTGGATACACATAATTATTAGCATGACATGCGACGATCAGCAGTTGATATTTAATGGTTTCATCGTTCCAAAGATATGATAAGATGATTATAATGTACATGTTCTATGATGGGTTGTTGATAATGTGCTTGTAATTTAGATTAATAAAATCCAATGGCTTGCGCTGATTGAGTAAAGGTGTAGCATATTCAGGAGTGGTATGCTATCCAATGGCTCCCCAAATTCTGCCCTAAACCAGTGGAAGCAATCCAACGCAGCAGGAATTGGAAATTAATAGAGGCCTCAATACATTACTTGCAATAAGGCTTACGAGTTCAGAAACCAACTAATTTGAAAATAGTCTATTTATTAATTAGTAATTTCCTAAATATAAATTCAAAAAATGATAGTTATTAAAGTAATTTTAAATTTTAGGAAAATATGTTTTTTTATAAAAAATCAATTTTGGAAAAAAAATTATATCCTTTACCTTATAACGGCAAATGGCCATCCATTTGTACCAATTACGGCCAAGTATAGCGGTTAAGAAGAAGAGGACGGCGCCGATTTCTTCTCCGTTATCCACTCGCCTACACACGTTCTAGCCCACAACTTCTTTTTCCTTTTCCACGTTTGGCCCTTCAAGTTATTGGAAACTACATCGATGCCGATATCGTTCATGCATCAAATTTTGTTTAAAGGAAAAACCAAGTTGTTAAAGTTTGCAGGAGAATTCAAATGTTAGACACACTACGCTGTCACAAACTTCCATCAAAAATTTATATCATAATGCTTTAGGTGATAGTCATAAATACTTTATTTTTTTGATATACCATAACAAAATTGTTAAGTTAAAAAGTCGTAGTTGTCATTATCATCATCACACTCAATCCGAAGTCTTGTAATAAAGTGAGATTTGGATAGGTATGATAGTACACAACATTACCCCTACATAGTAGAGAGGTTGTTTCCGATAGACTCACATACAGATGTGGTAATAAAAGAGTGATACAAGTTAAAGAGTAAATAAGTACAACTGACAGGTTAAAAAATTATGTAAATAAAATTACAATAAATACATGAAAAATATTATATAAAATATAACTCAATTTTTAAAAATAAAATATATTTTAAAAATAAAATATAACAAAATATATCATCTCTTTATCTGTAGAAAAATATCAATACACAGATGCTAAGAGAGCAATAAAGCATCAAAGAACTCGACTTTGACTCAACATGTAGAAACACAAAACATCTGAAGCCATAAGATCATTAAGCATAAAATTAAATCTTGACAAATTCTAAAGTATTTTATTTTTAAAATTTTTTTAATTTAGTACTTAAAATTTTTAAATTCTTAATTAAGGGATCAAACTTTTATAATCAATTTAATTCAGTTCAAGACGTTAGTTTTATTAGTATTTTACTAATTTAACTAATACAGTCTTATTCATAGCAAGTAAACATCTATAATTGTTAACTAATCTTATTTTAAACTGAATTGTTGAATTTACAAAAAAAAATTCAATTAATTACAAAATAAAAAATTATAGTTAACTAAATTGAAAAAATGTCAAAGATTTAACCACTTTGCAACCTTAAAAGTTATATCTATGTTAAATTTTTATGCGTTAAAAAGGAAAAAAGACTAATAAGACTTGAACCCAAATCATTTCCACTTGGAGTTCTGGCTTCCGTACTCTTGAAGTTGAGTTATTAGCAGCTTTACTTATTTATCCTCAAATCAAAGGCAACAAACATAAGCTTTTCACATGTGAACTTGGAATATAAAATGTTGTAGCATTGAACATGTATTCGACATAAATTAGAATTAATGAAATCATTCTCAAGAAATACATAAAATAAGTACTGCTGCCTCCGAGGGTTGGTCTCAATAACTTCCTTAGAATATATAATTTGTAAATTATTATTATTATATTTAAGTTTTTATGAAATATACACTTAATAATAATAATAATAATGAATAAGGTGATGTAGCTACTGCTATGTACACCTGCCTTATCACCATACAGAAGAATTAGAACAGCATTTGTTTAAGGAAATATCTTATGTTGTACAAAGCCTAAAACCTTCTTCCAATGTCCTATAAAATACCATCTCTACCGTTTCAATTCCTCACCACTCACCACTCTCCACACCCCCTTCTCTTATTTTTCTGTTGCTTGTTCCTTCATCTTTCACTCAAAAACATGGCACAGTCGATAAGCAATCTTCTTCACGCACTTCTTCTACTCATTTCCATCGCTTCCCCCTTAACAATGGCTGCAACTTTCAACGTCATGAGTTATGGCGCCAAACCTGACGGTCATACCAACTCAGCAAAGGCATTTCTTGCAGCGTGGGCTCAAGCTTGTGCCTCTACAGAACCGGCAACAATTTACGTGCCTAAAGGAAAGTTCTCTATAGCTAACCAGGTCGCATTCCAAGGTCCTTGTAAAAACACTGCCATTGTAGTAAGTATAGACGGAACCCTTGTGGCTCCGTCTAACTATCAGGCCGTTGCCGCTGCCGGAAATTGGTTAATATTTGAGCATGTTACCGGGGTCACCGTTTCCGGCGGGATCCTTGATGCTCAGGGCACTTCTCTTTGGTCTTGCAAGGCCTCTAAGAAGAGTTGTCCCAGCGGTGCGACGGTATGTTTACATGTCACAGAATCTCAAGAGTATACATTGTAATCTTTTTCCTGGTCAGCCTGCAGTTAAGTGATTAATTTCTAAGATAATTGGTTATTGATCATGCAGACACTGGAGTTTTCCAATTCGGAAAACATTGTGATCAACGGATTGACATCACTAAACAGCCAAATGTTCCACATTGTCATCAATGCCTGCCGGAACGCAAAATTGCAAGGGGTTAGAATCTCCGCCTCCGGTACCAGCCCCAACACGGACGGAATTCACGTTCAATCTTCTAGTGGGGTCACGATTTTAAATTCTAAGATCGGAACAGGAGATGATTGTGTGTCAATAGGCCCTGGCACCACCAACATGTGGGTCGAAAATGTTGCATGTGGACCTGGCCACGGAATCAGGTACAAAAATAAAATAAATACAACAGCATCTATATCATATCACACTGTGCATGTGGATGCATGAAAAGTTGCTTTTGGCAAGTAATGCGTGTATTCTTGCGTGCAGCATTGGCAGTTTAGGGAAGGACCTCCAGGAGGATGGCGTGCAAAATGTGACAGTTAAAACTTCAACATTTGTCGGTACTGAAAACGGATTGAGAATCAAGACTTGGGGAAGACCCAGCAATAGCTTTGTCAGGGACATCTTTTTTCAGCATTCCATCATGACAAATGTCCAGAATCCCATTTTAATCGACCAGAATTATTGCCCCAGCAATGAAAATTGCCCTGGCCAGGTACTGTCAAAATTATATTCAGGATTAGGACGTAGACTGTGTACACATACAGCTTAATTCTAACTTGTTATGGTTGTATTTTTAATCCAGGCTTCTGGGGTTAGAATAAGTCATGTGATATACCAAGACATCCATGGCACATCAACAAATCCTGTTGCAGTCAAATTCGTCTGTAGTAAGAAGTATCCCTGCAGCGGAATCCAGTTGCAGGATGTGAAACTCACATACAGGAACCAACCAGCTCAAGCATCATGTAGCAATGCTGGTGGAACTTCTTCAGGCTATGTCCAACCTACTAGCTGCCTGTAGTCTTAATATGACCTCACCAAATTAGGACCTGACATTGAAGTAATGGTTCATTTAGTATGGTTTTGCAGCATGAGCATGTGGCAAATGTAGCATATTTGGTAAGAGTTGCTTTGAGCCCGGCCTTGCAATCATTGGGCAAACATAATCAGAAGTTCTAGAATTCCTCTTGTATTGATTCTTCTTGCTGTATAGCTTTCTTGAGATCTGTTTCCATCAAAGACCGGATCCAAGATAGATGCAGTACTTCATTTGTACACAATGAATTGATGCTTAATGGAGTTCTGTGTTCCTCTTCAAGAATCAAGTTATGAAGGCATTTCTTTTCTTTAAAAGGTTAAACAAATAGAAACTGCAGAGGTTTAAACTTCCAGGAAAGTTAGCAGAAATTAGACAGAACTGAAGATTAAGCAATCAAGGAAGTAGTGTGGGCGTTTGTGTTGTCTTTTTACTTCAAACGTAATTGCTGCACATCCTATTAACCCCTGTTCTGTAACTTCTGTTCTTCTCCTCTGTTCTGATGTCTCAAGTTAATGACCATTGAAAACACGAGAATCTCTGTCGACTGATTCTTCTAGAATGGTGATAATTAACATTGAAGTTGTTCATTGAAATACTGGACACTGATAAACTAACAGGAATTAAAAATTTTACATTTTGGATTGCAAGTCATAAACTCATAATATGTCTGCAATTTATTACAAGTAATACAAATATAAATACAGTAAATTACAAAAATAAGATGGACTGCAAGCGTAATATTTCTATACCTGTAATTACTGATGGTAAGGTTTTGAAACCTGGACCGGAAGTTGAACTGGAGGCTTTACTGGTCACTGATTTGACCGGTTCGACCACCGATCGAACCGGTATAACGTTATAATTATGTAATAATTATATTTAATTATATATAATATTAGTAATATAAAAAAAGAAAAATATGCCAAATGATATAAATAAATATAAATAAAATTTTCAATAATCAATCATATAATTGTTCTCAAATAATAACTAAAATATGATGACTAGATGTCAAAATAATTACATCAACCAATGCAAAATCAAAAAACCCACCAAAAAGTGTCTAAATATTTAATATCATAACCAAATCCAACTCTAACACATCTATTAAAACAAGACAACAAAATCAACAATTATCCCAAATAATAACCACATGATCGAGTCTAAATGA
>JANVCL010000005.1:7102775-7126886 GCA_026546855.1 Erythroxylum incrassatum | reverse complement strand
AAAATAAAAAAATGTTACTTTATAAATTTTTCGGATCCAGAAGCTGACCCAAAATATCCTCGAGTACCTTACGAAAACTTTGGAGTCCATTTTTGCTCCATTTGACCCGTTTTTAACCCGTTTTTCGTAACTAACCTTATATATACCACTTTTACGTAATTATATACGTAAAAAAACTGAAAAACGAATCAAAAACGAAGGAAAACCAAGTGAGATGAAAAACCAAAAAATTTTCGTTTCCGACAATCTGATCACGTAACCGTTCTGATATCACATATTATACGTAGTGGGAGCCTTATTACGTATTCCGGATCTACATGAAAGGATTAAAAACGAAGGTAATGCAGAATAACTGGAGTTCGGTTTCATCTCTGATTCTGATGCCGATTTCGAGCTCCAAACGTCTCCGAATCTCCCAAGATTTTTAGTGGAAAGTGATCACCGACTCGCGAGCTAGGCCTTTTTACAGTTTACTCAAATCACGAGCTTTCCTAATAGGTCAGGAATCCTTATACTTGTGAATGATTGTTTTCTTCATTGAGTAACTGCAGGAGACCTTAACCTTTATATAGTTTCCATATCGAATTTTTCCATCAAAAGGTCGATATAGGCCCGGTCTATACTAATCGGGACCTATTTTTTACCTAAATTTTGACTCATTAATCTAGATTATTTATTGGGTTACTTTATTATCTTTATCTAGATCAAATAGTATAACTTAACTGATAATTTATTTAAAAATTAAAATTGTAATTAATGTTAATTCTACTCTAAGAGACATGAACAAAATTGTCCCAAGGAAAAACTCATTCTTTGGATGGTGGCGGGGCCAAGGTACCGTACATGACGGAGGAAAAAGCAGCTCAACGCCGTCTTAAACTCTTAATTGCTAATCCATGTGTTTTTAAGTTTTAACGAGAGGTAATGTAAATGCAGATAAGTCGTCATCGCTCATCACTCACATGGTTTTACGCCAACATTATCAACGGAAAAGTCATAATTACATCAACTTGTGGCCCTAAGCTTTGTTCTACGTTATAAAAATTGGTACTCTTCGGCTTAATATCCACCCCAATGTGACCTGACTTGATCCTTGGTGGAGACGTCACCCTCTCCACTCTACTACAAGCTTAGTGGTTGTGTATGGGAAGTTAACAGCCAATGCAAAGTCATTATAACGTGGCCCTCATGCTAATGACTTGAACGGAAACAAATAACTCTGGAGTCTGGTCTCCCATTATATACAGAAGCTTGACTCACCAAGTATTTCATTCTTTATATATATATAAAACTACTGCATTTGAAACAAATCCGATTTACACATTGTAATGAGGAAACGAAAGAGAAGTTTTTGAAAGAAGGGGGTCCATAATTCTCGGAGGTGTAAAAGAAGGTCTCAAGTTATCTCCTCCGTATTCTACTCCACCTGTCACGTTCCAGTTTCAGCCACCTTCTCTTCCTCTTTTGCTAGAAAATGAATCACTTCTCACTTTTGCCCTTCCACAAATATATTAATTATATACCCAAAATACAAAATTGTATTTGCACGTAGTTCCTTAATAACCGTTGCTATTCTTTTGTTGTTTATAAATCTACAAAGGTTTAACATAATTAAATTGTAATTATTTACAATTATATCTTTTGTTAAAATATGAGATTCTATCAAAATATAATAAACAGGTATTAGATAAAACAAAGTGAGGAATTATAGTTTGATTAAATGGACAACTAATCTTAAAATAACAATTCTACCCTTGATTGAGAAAACAACCTTAGTTAAGGTTAGTTCGGTAAAAGAAGTGGGGAAATAATGCAAAACTGCTTAATCCACTATTTTCAAAAGTAAAAAAAGTCTCGCTTCGTAACTGCACTTAGAAACCCTATAAAACCACCACAAACTGCTTCGACTCCTACACAGCTATCTTCACCCACTCTCCTCCAAACTCCCTACCCCATAAACCAATTCCAAAGCTAAAGCACAAGCATGAGTCTTCTTCTTCACCTGCTTCTCTTGGCTTTCTTCGCCTCATCACCTTTGGCAGTAGCTGATCAATATAGAGTGACAAGCTTTGGAGCCAAGCCTGATGGTTCAACCGACTCAACGCAGGCTTTTCTTGCTGCATGGAGGCATGCGTGCGGCTCCGCGTCTCCGGCCACCATGTACGTGCCTTCAGGCAGGTTCTTGGTAAAGAATGTGGAGTTTCAGGGTCCATGCAGCAATGTTGCGACCACCGTACTTATTGACGGTACCCTCGTGGCTCCGTCGGATTACTCTGCCATGGACGGCTCTAAGAATTGGCTTATGTTTGAGCATGTTCGTGGGGTTAAGGTCCTTGGAGGTGTACTTGATGGTCAAGGTTCTCGTTTATGGTCCTGCAAGTCCTCTGGCAGTGGTTGTCCAAAAGGTGCAACGGTGAGTTCATTTTTTCTCAATGGTTGTCCAAAATGATCTCTAATTCTTTTTCTGTCTTTCAATTTTTCTTGACCTTTGTCGTCAGTGATTTGCGCACTAACTGACCCGTTCATTCTTTCTCAAGTTGACTTTTCGGTTCTAGCTTTAATTTTCCCTTCCCTGCCGCAAGTCAACTGTCAAACATGCATAATTGTGCTTTTGAAGCGTGCCAATTTCAGTATAAATGCTACATAATTCTAAATAAGCACGACAAAGCCTCTTTATAGGAAAAATGTAATCTGATTTCTTTATTCATGTGTGAAACTTGTGCAGTCGCTAGAATTTTCAAATTCAAACAACATTGAGATTGGTGGGCTCTCATCACAAGACAGCCAAATGTTTCACATTGTGATCAATGGCTGCGAAAACGTCAAAGTGCAAGGTGTGAAAGTTTCTGCTCCTGGCAACAGCCCTAACACCGATGGCATTCACGTCCAGGCTTCAAGCCATGTCACCATCTTAAATTCCAAGATTGGAACCGGTGACGATTGTATCTCCGTTGGCCCTGGCACCACCAACTTGTGGATCGAAAATGTTGCATGCGGCCCAGGCCATGGAATTAGGTACGTTACCAAAATGTTACTGATCAGCTACTAAATTAACCGTCTTCATTGCACATGGAGGACTGAACTTTTTATGCATTGTTTGGCACAGCATTGGAAGTTTAGGGAAGGAATCTAACGAGGCAGGTGTGCAGAACGTAACGCTAAGAAGTGCGACATTTTTCGGCACCAAAAATGGAGTTAGAATCAAGACTTGGGGGAGGCCGAGCAATGGTTTCGTAAGGAACGTTTTCTTCCAAAATGCATTCATGACCAATGTCGAAAACCCGATTCTTATTGATCAAAACTATTGTCCAGGCGATTCGGATTGCCCTAATCAGGTCTGTTCCATCTAAAACTTGTCTTTAACTATATCTAATCCTGGTTAACTAACCAATCTAACCGAGGCCACGATTCTGTAGAGTTCGGGCATTAGAATCAGTGATGTGACGTACCAAAGTATCCATGGATCATCAGCAACAGAGGTAGGCGTGAGATTCGACTGTAGCAGGACATATCCATGCACAGGGATTCAAATGGAGGACGTGAAGCTTACCTACAGAAATCATCCAGCTGAAGCATCTTGCATTAACGCAGATGGCTCAGCTTCGGGTTATCTCCAGCCCTCAAGCTGTCTCAAGTCTTAGAATATCAATAAGAAAAGCCACCGTAATCTCTTATCATTACCACGAGTAGTAGTTAATGTCCAAGTCATACTAGTGCGCGGCACCTTTGTTTTGTTTGTGTCTCCATTATTGTTGTTTGTAGTTTTCTTTGGTAAAAGCATTTAAGGTGTAATTGGAGCATGTGGCTTTTCCGGTCAGGAGCCCGGCCATGTAATCACCTTTGATTGAAGAGCATTTAAAGTTAAACCCCTTCATTACCTATACTATTGTTGGATGTGACATCTACCCTGAAATTATTTTCGAAAAAGACCATAAATTCCTGTGTCCTCCAAATTCCAATACGAGATAAGGCTTAGGCAACATTAAAGTTATGCAACAAAATTGAAATTATATTTACACAATAATTATAATGACCCAAATTCTCACTTATTCGCAATGTTTAAAAAATGTCATTGAAAGTTAAACCGATAAGATAAGAGATTTAAGTTTAAGAGGTTCAACGTGTATTATATTGTAATTAAAGATTTAATAAAATTAAACAATTTAAAGTATGAATAAAAGAGATTGTTGTTATTTATCGAAAAATTTAAAGTTTAATTAAAAAAGATATTATTAAATAAAAATTAATTGATTAATTTTGATTTAAAAGAACTTATTAATTAATAAAAATTGACCATTTTATTAATAAATTAATCATTTTTTAACAATATGAGTTATTAAAGTAACTTGAAATAAAAATTAAAAATCAAACAAAAAATTAGATAATTCAAAAAAATTTCAACTGGCTGAATTTTTATTGTTTATCCAAATTTTTTATCATCCAAATTAAATTAAATTTGATTTT
This sequence comes from Erythroxylum incrassatum, assembly GCA_026546855.1. NCBI lineage: Eukaryota > Viridiplantae > Streptophyta > Magnoliopsida > Malpighiales > Erythroxylaceae > Erythroxylum > Erythroxylum incrassatum. The sequence goes on along the minus strand of JANVCL010000005.1, from coordinate 7,122,422 downwards.
CCACTAGTCGTTAGATTTTAACATTATAAAACTAACAACTCTTTTTTTTTTTAAGGCTCGTGATTAGTACACTTTATTGTCATTGGATTCGATTAGTCCACTTAAACATAGCATCTATCAAACAATTAATAATTGAAACACTAAATCAAACCTACAACTACAAGCAATATCATTGAATTCCAATTTTCAGTTATTAAATTATTTATCAATATAAATTAGTCTTTAATATAGTAAATTTAAAGATATTATAATTGATTAATAATTTTTAAAACGCTATGAATATTTATTTTAAAATATTATAAATTAACCTTAACCGTGAGTTATAGTCAAACGCTAGAAAAACGCAAGTCATGGTGTGTTAGTGCTGTCTGAAAGATTTCGGGAGTTCAGATTTTCTGTCTAATATTATGGTGTCTTATTATGCCCGATAAATTTTAGTCATTTATTTATGTAGAGTCTGCATAAAATTTACGGTCGAAATTTCATAAGATAAAATAAGATAGATAATATTAAAAAGAGGATCTGCAATCGATTTCGGGTAACTAATTCTGAGTCCTGGGATTTAGCATAATGAATGCAAAACTGCACGAACTACAACATAATGGAGAGGAGGACGGTTCCGTACATAGCGAATCTGTTGCAGTCATGCATAGACAAGAAATCCCATTTGTCGGGGAAGCTCATACACGCCAATGTACTCCGTATTGGCCTTCTCACCGACACCTTTCTCTCCAACAGACTCGTTGAATTTTATTCTAAATGCAACAACACTGCTTATGCACGTAATGTATTCGATCAAATACCGCAGAAGAATATTTATTCATGGAATGCAATGTTGAGCGAGTACTGCAGGCTGGGAAAGTTGGAGCATGCACGTCGGTTGTTTGTGGAAATGCCTGAGAGGAACACTGTCTCGTGGAATAACTTGATTACTGCTTTGGTCAATGGTGGGTTTGACAGAGACTCGTTGTGTGTGTTTGATGATATGGTTTTGCAAGGTTTTGTGCCTACCCGATTCACGTTGGCTAGCGTTTTCAGCGCCTGTGGTACTCTGGGAGATGTGGAGAGTGCTAGCAGATGCCATGGTTTTGCTGTCAAGCTTGGGCTTGACTATAATGTTTATGTTAGTAACGCCTTGTTGTGTGTGTATGCCAAGTGTGGTTTTGTTGTAGAAGCAGAGCGACTCTTTGAGGGAATTGAGGAGCCTAATGAGGTTACATATACAGCGATGATGTGTGGGCTTGCACAGACGGATAGAGTTGAGGATGCTCTGAGAATGTTTAGATCGATGAGCAGGAAAGGGATTCGTATAGATAGTGTCTCATTGTCGAGTATTTTGGGTGTTTGTGCTAAGGGAGGAATTGAAGAATCCCGTTTTTATGACCAAGATGTGAGCTTTTTGTGTAAGGTGTATGGGCAACAAGTACATGGAGTTGCAATCAGATATGGACTTGAGAGTGATCTCCATTTGAGTAATTCATTGCTTGACATGTACTCAAAGAATGGGGGAATGGACAGTGCTGAGATGATTTTCGCTTATCTGCCAGAAGTTAGCGTTGTCTCTTGGAATATTATGATAGCTGGCTATGGAAGGTACCATTGGGAGAAAGCTGTGGAGTACCTGCAAAGAATGCAGTCATGTGGGTTTGAACCAGATGAGGTCACTTGTATCAATGTGTTAGCAGCATGTACGAAGTGTGGGGATATGGAAACTGGGCTTCATGTCTTTGACTCCATGGCCTGCCCAAGTGTCAATTCATGGAATACTTTACTATCAGGATACGTCCAGATTGGGAATCATAATGAAGCAATCAAATTGTTTAGGGGAATGCAGTTTCAGAATGTGCAACCTGACCGAACTACTTTGGCCGTTATACTGAGTGCCTGTGCAGCGACGGGCCTCCTGGAGTCTGGAAAGCAGGTGCATGCCGTCTCACAAAAAGCAGCCCTCCATAATGATTTATTTGTTGGCAGTGGACTGATTGGCATGTATTCAAAATGTGGGAAAATAGACCTTGCGCAACTTATATTCACAAGAATGCCTGAACTGGACACTGTCTGCTGGAATTCTATGATTGTGGGCTTTTCACTCAATTCCTTGAACAAGGAAGCATTCACTTTCTACAAACAGATGCGACAAAACGGAATATCTGCTACCCAATTCTCTTATGCTACTATTCTGAATTGTTGCACAAAATTATCATCATTATTTCAAGGGCGACAGATACAAGCCCATATAGAAAAAGAAGGATACACAAATGATATCTTTGTTGGCACTGCAATTGTTGATATGTATTGCAAATGTGGTGATGTAGATGAAGCTCGGCAGTTTTTTGATATGATGCCTAGTAAAAGTACTGCTACATGGAATGAGATGATACATGGTTATGCACAAAATGGACAAGGAAATGAGGCTGTTCATCTGTATGAAAGTATGATAAAATCAGGTGGAAAACCTGAGGAGATAACCTTTATAGCTGTTTTGACTGCATGTAGTCATTCAGGATTGGTCGATAGAGGAGTTGAAATATTCAACTCAATGCAACGAGATCATGATGTGGATCTGATCGCAGAACATTATACTTGCATGATTGATGGTCTGAGCAGAGCAGGTCGATTTCAGGAAGTAGAATTGCTGATAGATGAGATGCCATATAAAGATGATCCAATTGTTTGGGAAGTTCTGCTTAGTTCTTGTAGGGTCCATGCTAATCTAGCCTTGGCAAAAAGGGCTGCCAAGGAACTCCTGCGATTGAACCCTCAAAGTTCTGCCCCATATTTGCTTTTAGCCAATATGTATTCATCTTTGGGAAGATGGGATGATGCAGTGGCTGTTAGAGGATTGATGACTGGTAAACAAGTGATTAAGGATCCAGGTTACAGCTGGATTGAACATAAAGCTGAGATGCAATCTTTTTGGGCAGATGATAATTCGACCTTGGTTAAAGATGAACTAAGTCTAGCTAATGAAACATGACAACTTCTCTTCTTTCCCATCTGATGCGTGTACTTTTTGAGTTCATGTTAAACCAAGATGGCCACAATGACTGTTGGTTTAATTACAATCTGTTGAAAGGTATATGGTTTTCCTATATTCAGAAGACATCAAATGGTCAATTGCACTTGCTTAATATAAGATTGCCCAGCAATTGGAACAGTGACTGATTATGTACTTTGGACAAATGCTGCTTCCATTTCTGGAATAGCCTATGGCTGATTTTAATCCATTGTGCCTCCCTGTTAGTTATATAAGCTTAAAGGGGTACGTTATCATGTACTGGAATTAATGTAACTGATAATCGGCTGTCCTGGGATTCTCTTTTGCGGGCACAAGCTACTCAAAAGTGAAATACATGCCTCAACTGGTAAAGATTAATTTTCCGTTACCTAAAGTCATCTCTATATATTTCTATCCATTTTTAATATAAATGCATATAAGCCAACAAACATTTCTAAAGATAATTGCAATAATACTGCCTTATATTCATATTGTTTGAAATTACTTTAGATCTACAACCTGCAATTGCTTTCCTCTTACAGATCCGAAATAAGAATAACAGGGATGGTGAATGTTGATGAGTGAAGGAATATAAGTTTGACCAAGAACAAGAAAATGGTAGAAGGCAGTTTAAATCAAGTTATGTGAATGTTGGAATGGGGAAGAAATTGAAGGTGAAGTGATAACCTTTCCTCATCTATTTTAGTTTATGGTTCATCATTTTATGTTGGCTGAAATTTGTTTTTGTGAAGTGACGATTTTGAAGGGTTATTTAGATTTGTTTGCTTTCATGAAAAATTAAAAGAGATTGGATTTAGGTGGTTGGGACATACTAAAAAGAAACATTTTGACATTTCAGTAAGAAGATACAAGAATATTGTACTTAGGTTGTAAGAGAAAAAGAGGAAGGCTTAAGAATAACTAAGGGGAGGTGATCATGAATTATATGGTTCTGCTGGAGCTTACAGAGGACTTTGACCCTCAATAAAAATCTTAGCGTACTAGAACACGGGTAAAGAATCTCACATAGAAAAGTCCTCTTTTTCGTAAGTCTTTTAACCTTTTCATTCAAGTGTTATGTCTTCTATTTAGCCTAAACACTTAACGTGTAATACTTCCCCATAATTATTTAGTTTAAACGTTTTCTTACCTAACTTAAATATTTTTCTGTAATAATTTGTTTGTTTTATTTATATATTTGTCTTCTTTTTTGTTTGTATATTTATTTATTTATTTTATCTTTTATTTTTATTCTTTACCTTAGTTTATATTTATTATAGTATTTATTTTATTAATTATTTTATTTTTATATTTGTTCCTATTCGTTTATTTATTATTTATTACCATTATTATCTTCTATGTCTATTTTTTATTTTTATTATTACTTTCAATTGTTGATATTTTTATCTTTTATTGTTCTTTATTTTTATTTTTGTTCTATCTTATATTTTTATTCTTTACAATGTTCTATCTTTATTTTATTATATTTTTTATTTTATATTTTTATTTGTAAGTATTTATTTATATGCATATTTTTTTATATTATTATTTTCATCATCATCATCCTTTATCTCTAGTTTTATTTCTTATTATTATTTTTATTATTTTAATAAGTATTTATTATTGTTGTTTATTTATTATATATATATTTATCTTTTTATTTTAGTTTTGATTTTTTTCTTACAAACAATTCTAAAAATACCTTTTTATTTTATCTTTTTTTTTCTTTTGTAATCTATCGAAAACAGTCTCTCTACTAATTAGATATAAGATTGCATATTTTTAGACATCTCTAGATCCCGCGTCACAATGAAACTTTTACTAAAATATTGTCTCCGTCGTTATTATTGTTATTTTGATTATAAAAAGATGAAGATTTGATCTACAACTTGCTATTTAATTTCAATTTTCCTACATATCCTTTATTATATTGTTTTCTTTAGTGATTGTCTAGAAAGGTAAAGATAGCTAACTTATACTCTAGTTTTTATTTCTTAAGCATCTTGTCAGTAGTTTTAGCAGTAGGTCAGTTTCTCTTCATTAGCATCAAATTCCTTTCACAGGAGTTATAAAAAATCTTTGTTTTCTAGGAAATGGTGGTCTGAGTACGGCAAATGCAAGTTTGGTTGATGCGATTCTGGACCTTGTATAATGAAAAAGCTTCAAAGACCTTGTTCAACAGCCCTTTTGCTTTTGAGTGGATTTCTCTTAGAAACTTGTTCATGAAATATAATCTTTGGCTTGAATATAACTAATCCAAAGGAGATTACAGCTGCTCCATGAGTTTGCAACAGAAATCGAAGGAAAGAAGCAGTCCCACTGGTAACTTGTACCTGTAAAAGGACACCAACTTCTTGTAAATCTTGGTAGCTGGAAGGAACTTATTCACCTGTACCAAAATTTGCTGTGCTCCCTGTTCCTCTTAACATCTAACCCATTTATTTTTTGGATATTAAGGGAGTTGGATGTTAAGGGGAACAGGGCACAACAATTTTCGATATAGGTGAATACGGCCCTAGTTGGAGACACAAGGTTGTTAATGATTGTGACAAGACAGGATGATGAGATGAAATAGCTTCTCACGTTTTGATCAATTGGGAAGAGTGTTGGAATTAAGCATTCAGGGTATTCCCAGAAAGAGGATAAAGTTAATAAATAAAGCCAACTGATGCTTTGGCCTTTTCTGGTGATCATATTTCTCTTGGAATTTCAACTTTTGTTTCCCTTGGTTAGTTTATTTTGTGATTGGCTATCACAAGAGTCAAAGCCCTTGGAGCTGTCCACTTACAAAAGTGGTTGGCCAACAAATAAAAGAGTGATTTATCTCCATTTCATAAATATATACCTTGTTATAATTGTTTTGCCTTCACAGCTTAACCCAGTATTCTTATTTGTGTTCTTATCTTTATGAAGTTCCAGTATAGTTTTCACATGTTTGCTTGCATGGAAAAAATTATACATGAAATAGAAATATGTAGAATTTGCTCTCAGAATAGGGTGGTCTAGTGAACCTGTTAGATGTTCCAAAACGTGGATACTACCGTAAGAAAATCTCTCAGCAAACTTGGAATCTCGTCTTTTGTCCTTCATAATTTTGTCAAGGCATGGCATAATCTCATTATTCCCTTAATAATGCACTTGCATAGCAAAATCCAAACTGCAAGAGCTTCATTAACTTTCATAATCTAGCACTGGCACTGGCACTCATCTTGAGAACTTGAGAGTGGTTCAAGTTGATTGATTTCTTAGATCAAGGTCCAGCTAATGAATTGTGCATGGCATATATGTAGTTAATAGTAATAGGAGTATATCTGTAGAGCAAATAACATAGTTTCTAATCAATGCCTTTTTTTAGTAATGTAATTTGATCTCAGTAACTTAATTAATTAACAAGTATGTAGGTCATTAATATTTGTTTAAAATACTTAAGAAGACCTTAATGGAATTTAAGACTTATGAGTATGCTCATTTTTTCTGTGACTTCTTGAATTGCCAATTAGAGGTCATAAGTTTATGTTATTCTAATTTACATGTCAAATGACCAATTAATGATTACAAAGTGTGTATATTATTTTGAAAATTAGAAATGATATAACTAAATTGCATATAAATTTAGCTGAATTGTAATTGAGGGTGTAATACAAAAGTTTTGATAGATTCCTACAAAGAAATGTTATGAACAATTACTTTAGGACAAGGATTTGAAACTACTTGGAACACATGTCACATATTCTTATGACTGGTGGGAAAGGCATCCTTATCATTCGTTAGTCACCAAATAGAAGAATAACAATATGATCATCTATAAATGATTGATACAAGAATCCCCTGATACCAACTTTACAATAGTAGTTATAAAGGATAATCTTTTGGAACTAACGAAAATTAAAAAATGTTACCATTAAGCACTAAAATTTCATGAACAGAACCCTTTTTGATTCACCATGTAAATCTCAATCCGATCCCATTTCTATAAATCTTATAGTTCTCAGAACATTTTCCAACCCCAGCAGCAAAAACACTTTTGATCAATCACCGTCTCAACTAGCTAGCTAGCACAGGTACATACACTTTTATCTGCTAAGTAACTAGGCAGATGAAAGTGTAAGCCTGTTTAAGCCATGAAACATCTTGCTTCTTTGGTTAAAATCTTCATCTTCTTTATCTTGGCGTCGTCAGCAATTGCAAAGAAATCTGGAACAAAATATGCAGGAAAAGGAGTACGATACAGTGTGTTGAAGTTCGGTGCAAGACCTGATGGTAGAACTGACTCAACCAGTGCGTTTCTGGCTGCTTGGAAGCAAGCCTGTGGTTCAAAAATTCCAGCAACCATCTCTGTGCCAAAGGGCAGATACCTGCTAAAGGAAACAGATTTCATTGGACCTTGCATGAACCACGCCATTAGGTTTCACATATCTGGCACGCTGTTGGCTCCGTCCGATTATTGGGCTCTTGGAAACGTCGATCATTGGATTGCTTTTCAGAATGTTGTTGGGGTTACTGTTGTTGGAGGGATTTTAAATGGACAAGGCACTGGTTTGTGGAAGTGTAAAGCTACTGGCAAGAACTGTCCTGTAGGAACCACGGTATGTTCATCTGTTCAACCCCAAATTCTTATTTTTCAATCATTTTCTACCTGAGTTTTGGTTCACAGGAACAGTTTTAACTCTAATTCCTGTCAGGTTTCAAAAGTTTGATCTTTCCAGGAAACAGTGTCTTTGGTTTCTAGTTTTGTACATAACCAAACTAAGCGCTTGTGGAAATAAAAAAGATTTAACTTACTGACTGAAAATTTTATGTGCTGCGTGACTGGTGAAACACTAGTCCTTGGTTATTACCAATTCAAGGTTCGTGATAATTAAGGGATTAACATCACTGAACAGCCAGATGTTTAACTTTGTCGTCCATCGTAGTCGGAACGTGAAACTTAAAGGTGTGAAAATTTATGCTTCTGGGAAGAGCCCAAATACTGATGGGATTCATGTGGATCTATCAAAAGGGGTTGAAATCACCAATTCTGATATTAGAAGTGGGGATGATTGTATATCACTTGGTCCTGGTAGCACTCGGATTACTGTTGATAATATCAACTGCGGACCTGGTCACGGAATCAGGTAAGAAGTACCATATTAAACAAGTTCCCTTCTTGTTTTTTCCAAGGCCTTATTGCAATTTAAAACTTGCTGAGATTGTGATTTATACTGAAAGTTATTGTGACAATTATATTGGATGCAAACTTAACACAAAATGAAGGTAGATAATAAAGTAAGTTTTTGCTGAGCAAGATTATGATTTTCTTGATGGTGCAGCATTGGGAGTCTGGGACAGGGATTTCATGAGCCAGGAGTACAAGACATAACAATCAAGAATGTTAGATTCACTAATACCCAGAATGGATTGAGGATCAAGACATGGGGAAGACCAAGCAAAGGTTTTGTAAGAAATGTTCTTTTCCAACATATCTCAATGAAAAATGTCCAAAACCCAATCATCATCGATCAGATGTACTGCCCTTACAACCAATGCCCTCATTATGTAAGACATCCTTACTTACTTTATACAAATCATTCTATGTCTGTATCATAATTTCTTAGCCATTTGACTAATTCTGACAGGCCTCTGGAATAAGAATAAGCAATGTGAGGTATGAAGACGTGTATGGGACATCTGCAACCAAGGAAGCAATCAAGTTGAACTGTAGTAAGAAGTATCCTTGTACTGGGATTGAAATGCAAAATGTAAAGCTTAGTTTCAATAACCAGAACGCTCAAGCTTTATGCTCCAGTTCTTATGGCTCCACTTCTGGTCTGGTCCAGCCCCCAAGCTGCTTGAACAATTATAACTCAGGAAAAGAGGGAAATGTACATCATTAAAAGTAAAATAAATTATCTAACTTATTTGTTTCAATAATTTTTAGTTTAACATGATCTTTGAATTAATTTTTTTAAAAAATTAAGATTAGAATTCTTCTTTTTTTGTTCGTATATAAAGTCTTTTAAAATCTTTTTTTTGGGTCTATACAAAAATTTTAAAATTAATTAATCTTTGACATCTATTTCATAATTTTAATTATTAGAATAAAAGATGTGAAGGGATGCAAACGAGAATGATAATAAAAAGGATTCAATATGAAAATTGACAAAGTAAAAGAGAAGGAAAAGTCGCGATTTTACATCTTCATACTTCACACGGCTCTATTAATTAGAGATAAAGTTGTACGCACCGTGTATCTCAATTTTTGTATTTAGCGAAATTTTTATTAAGTTGTTGTTGCTGTTATTATATATTCTAAGCAATCAAAGCATTACTTGGATTTAAAAATCTACAGTCAAAGATAGAATAATATACAGATGTACTAACTCTTCAGAGGGATTGTTCTGTAACCAGGACGTTTGTGCTTCATTGTTTCCTAAAACACTGCCCTTTGGCAACTTGCATAAAATAAGGTATCATGACTCTAAATTCCTATGTTTTGACTGCAGTTCACTGTTCATCACGAGTATCTAATTTGTTAATTAGCACCCGAAGTCATAAGACTATTTCTTCAATTAATTTTAAAATTTTGTTAAATTTTCATTGATCATATTTAATTGTAAAACTCATATTAATTAGGTAGGTGACTGAATGTTTAAAATCCTAAACCCCTAAAACACAACTTAAATTTCAACACGTCTACTCTCTTTCCTTGTTTCTGGCCATTCAAGTATGTTTGTTTAAGTATTATTGCCATTTTTATTTTAAAAATAAAAAGCTACAACAATTTTCCAAAAACGTAAATAAATAAGACATGTCTTTTTGTCATAAAAACCAACACACATCTCGTTCTTTTTCTCTCTTATGTTTAGTTTTCAACAAACTTATCCAGTAGAAACCGCCCTCTTCCCTCTTTTACAACTATTTGACTAAGGATGACAGTGAATTTTTAACCCGATTAATATCTACACTATCCGATTCAATGGATTTGGATATAGATGGTAAGTCGTAAAAACTGATGGATATAGATATGAATATAGGTTGAGTCATAAAAAATGGATATGGATATGAGTTGAGTAAAACCCGAACCATGGATATCCATATTTTACCCGTTTTTTATTAACTCTATTTTTTCTATTTTTCTTGAATATTTATGGTTAAATACAATAAAATATTAAAATTTTATACGAAGAAACAACTTTAAAATCTCCGCTTTACTCCTCAGTGCTCATATTTTTATCATATTTTATTTTCTTATAGGATGACAATTTGAAGTTTTAGTTATTTCAATCTTTATTCTAGTTCTAAATTATGAAAAATGTATGTTGTCTTTGTACTAAATATTATGATTTTTATTATTCCAATTTTATGATTTTTTAATATATACAAATCAAAGTCTTGACTTATTACTATTAAAGTAATTTTGATCTGGAGCATTCGCAAAAATCTACTATTTATATTTTCTATTTAGAAGTTATATTTTTATGTGCTATACATCCCGATGGATATCCAAAAACTCGAACAACCCAATGGATTTGGATATGGGTAGTAAATCGTAAAAATCGATGGATATGGATATAGATATGGCTTGAGTCATAAAAAATGGATATGGATATGGGTAGAGTAAAACCCGAACCAAACCCTACCCATTGCCATTCTTACGTGAGGGCAGCCGCCAGCGCTCGCCCTTTTTGCTAACCCGACCTCCTAATTTCTAAAATTCATAACTTTTGATCCAGAACTTCAAAATTTGCAAATTTGGTATCAATGAAAAGATAAAAGAAAGCTCAACAACTTTTGTGAAGGACTTAAAAACAATTTAGGTCTCTAAAGGGGTCAAAAGTTCACACAAAAGTGACTGGTCGACAAACTCCTCCTGAACAGCAATAAAACTTCTAAACCTCATAACTTTCTACTCCATTGTCCAAAAATTCCATACTTTATATCAATGGAAAGATAAAAGGACAATCTACAACTCTCATGAAGGCCTTAAGAACAATTTCTAACTTTATGGGGGTCAAACGTTCACTCAAAGTTCTGGCCTGGAAGTTAATTCTCTAAACAATATCAAAACTTCAATCGATCATAACTTCCAGCCCCGATATCGAAAAATATCATACTTTATAACGTTAGAAAGCTGGAAAGATAAGCTACAACTTTCATTTAGACCACTTTGGCTAATTATATCTAGATGAATACAGTTTTTCCATTGAAGTTTCTGAATACTATTCCTACACTTAAGAGGTTTCTCAACACAACTTCTTCTCATAATCACCCACTACCAAGTACTCTTTGGTACTATTAAGCTCCATGTCAACCAATTCATCTTAAACATAATTCAAAACTCCAACATGCTATTTCCAAGCAAATACCTAACAACAACTCAACAAGGAAAGAAAAAATATGAGCATACACATTCCTTTTTCGCAAGGTCATACACAATTTATAAAGCAATACAATCATACTCAAAAGAGAATACTAGAATTCTCATTCTCATTTCCAATCAAAAATAAATATTCATGAATAGCTTTAATTACATATCAACATGTCCATCATGAACTAAGCATAAGATATAAAATACATGAGATGCTCAATGTTTGATATGCTTGTAAAGCTATCCAAAAAGGCTAGTCACTAACTTAGTACAAAAGTATCTAATGTCTTGGAGTTTTCCGATGCCTTGCAAGGTTCAGCGCTTGTCTTGATTTGCACCTGAGGAGGGAAAGTGGGGTGAGCAACTCGGCTCAGTGGCTAATACGTTTATAGCCATCGGTAATGGGCCAAACAACAAGCATAAATACACATATTCCAAGCAATCCAATTCATTAGCAAATTTATCACATAATTCATAATTAACCACATTTATCACATAAAGCATATCATGAAATCTTCTATCAATCATAACACTTTATTATGCATCATACTCAACAAGTCATAATGAAAATGCACAATAAATGGCTTGAGAGTTTTCGTGAAACAAAATGTATTACACCGTGAACAAAACGAGTATGATTTCTCAGGATCTCATGGCCACAAGCGGGCGGCCGGAAAAAGGCTATAGGTCAACGTGCACGTGACTAACGAAAAGGGTTTCTCTCTTGCCCAAACACAACAAAAATATGCTCAAATTAATCAATCGCAAAATTGCATTTTATGCTTCTTTCATTTTATCAAATTTTCATGTCTTCATACTTTTCATTTATTTCAAAGAAAACATATCATGTTCCATCATACATTTTCAAATATTCACCACAATTCAACATTTATGCAATTTAAACAAATATATACACATAGGTCATTTGCCCAAAATACAACAACTATAAAAATATTACCCACCTAATTTGTCGAAAATCCAAACTCAAGATTGCCCTTCCTCTCTCTCTTGAGTGAGGTTTCCTTGATTCCCTTCAATTAAACCAATTTCTTTTTAATCCATACATTCAAAAATAATTCAAAAATTCAAAAATCAAAGAAAAACTAAAATTGAATGTAAACCTAACCTATTCATAACCCATCTAAGCTAGAAAAACCAAAACCCTAACTTAGAAATCCCAAAACCAATTGCTTTTCATCTTTCTTTTCTTTCTTCCTTCATTTCCAACACAAACCCTAACCTCCATTGAATCCCCTTTTTGAATCTAGCATAAGAAAGATGGAAATTTTCCTCCAACAAGTGGATTTCTCTTCTTTTTCTTCTTCTTTCTTCTCCCTCTAAGTTTCCAACGATCTTCTTCTTTTTCCTTTCCTCTGTTCACGTTTTTTTTGCCTCTTTTCTTTTTGGTTTACGACACTCTCCTTCTTCTTTTAATTCAAACACAATTTTTTAAGACACCAAAAGCCTATTCCTTCCAATAATGCCCTTCACTAGCTTGGACTTTCCTAGCCTTATTTGTCTTATATTTCTTTACTCTTTCAACCCACTTAACACCACCTAATTTAATTCTAACACTTCTAATTTCTAATTTTTAATTTCCATTCAATTCCCCATTCATGCTTACTAAATTAAAGACTCAACTAAAATAAAAATAAAAAATAACACAATTAAATCAAATTAAAGAATAAAAAATAAAAAAATTCGGGGCCCAACAGCAATGTAGAGGTCCTCTTTATCTACTTTCCTACATCATATAATTGGATTATCCCTTTAATTCCATTTGTAGATAAAAGTTAAATGCCACCAATATTTATTTCACTCTCTTCACTTCATATAGTTGCACTTTATGTTTATGAATTTTGTTCCTATAGCCCTTTATCTGTAACTATTGATAAATTTAACTGTGCAAATTATTGTTACATTTTAGGTAATTTTGCCTAAGGGTTTAAAAGATCCTTCAGCTGTGGTATCATTTCCAGTGGAGCAATATGTAAAGGTAATTTTGTAGCTTTAAAATTATTAAGTTGTTTGCACATTATCTAGTGTTCTGGATGCTATTAGGTCAAATATTTATACGTGGATGTTGTTAGGAGGACTGTGCTGGTATTGGAGACATTTCATATACACATGACTGAATATTTGTAAATCTGATAATAATTGAACAATGATATGATTTAAATGTAAGTTTACCTTGAATTGTGGAGGCAATTTCATAAGCAGGAGGAGTCACAAAATCAAATTTGATTGCTGTTATATCTGAGAAGTAACAAAATCAAATTTGATGTTTATTATATATACGAAACGATAAGTTATAGTAGGCATGTATTCAACTTCACCATGTAACATTGAAACAAAACACATACAGATAAAAAGAGGATAGGTATAGCTTTAGAAATATGCTATTCCATATCTACAACAAGAGGGAATAATCTATTAATATTATATGTGTAGATGAAATAAGCAGTGTAATGTAGTCAACAAGAAATAGAGCATGGTGATTAGAACCAAGCATTAACTCATTTAGTTGTCAAAAAAATGAGTTGGTTAGATCCAATACAATGTTTTGCATCACTGTGTTTAGAACCTTGTTCTATGTCCTAAAAAAATTATTTTTATGGCATACATATTCACATGCATACCAAAAAATTCATAGTTATTCCACAAGAACATAATAGATTATCATATTAAATTATAATCATAAGTCAGTTCATTTGGTTCTAGCAAGAGGAGAACAAAAACTAAAACTTACAATATACGTAAACCTGTGCAGCTTGCTAGAAGTAGTACCAATTTACAGTACAAAACACTAGAATTTGTTGAAGAATTTCTTAAACATTTCTAATGTTTATCTCCATGGTTTTTTTGAATCCATAATTTGTTCTCGAGCTATTTTCAAGTTGTTTTTAGGCAGCACAACGAAACTACCACCATTTTGACTTAAATTTTTCTCATATTAACAACTGTTAACAATTGAAATATTTGAACAACATAAATACATCAAGTGAAACATTTAGCTTTTTAGCAGTTGTTTTACGAAGAGCGTAAGGTCAAGACCTCCATATCAAAAACATTTTGTTTCTTATTTTATCATATATCTATTTCAGGACTATAACTTCCATGTTGGAGAAGAATATGAAATGAAATTATTGGTGTTAGGTGCACATTGAACTCTGTAGAGGTAGTCATTTCATCACAAATCAACGCAAGCACACTTTACAAAATCAGAAAATTATCTGCAAAATAGAACATTTCTCTTTTATTACTAAGTGTATCTAGTTTAGGAAAAAGGAACTGATCTTATTTTGAATTTTACATCCTAAGACACCCCTGCAAGGAACATCTGATTTAGGATGACAACACAAATGGTCACCAAGAAGTATGGGTTCATTTCGGAGAAACAAAAAAACCTTGGTCAGAAAGTTATCCAAAACCCAGCTCCTTTGCTACGCTGCTATATTCCAAAGCAACAAAGACAAAAGGACCAAACTTGTATACAAAAAGAAACTACCTTTGTTTTAAAATTGCCACATCAGGATTTGTCAACTTACACTAGAACAAAGGCAAACCTGATACAAGAAGACCACTTGAATTGAACACAACAACAAACCCACATCTGCCCCTACAGGCATACTCATCATAGTGTAGATTTATGAACAATTTGTTATCAAAATACTTGAAATTCACACCTGCAAATTTACATAATACTTGAAAATGCAATTTGTTATCAAATACTTGAAAATGCAATACACATTTTCATATCAAAATAGATTTATGAAATTTACATATGCAAATTTACATCTGCAAATTTAAATCTGCACATTCTCTACATTTTTGTTATCAAATGGAAAAGTTACAGAAAGTTAGTTTATTCATGTTTCTTCCCTAAAAAGCAAATTCGCATGCATGCATGCACACATTTACTAGAATAAAGTAGTAGAATCTTGCAAAATTTTCTAGATTCTTGATCTTTCTTTGTCATCCATCAAGTTTTCCTGACAAAACCTTCTATGAATAGTATTATGAATTTAGCCATAATTTAATCAAATCCAATTGCCATCCGAACCTTCAACTACTATAACTACTATACTTTGTTGGATTTGAACTGATTGATTGGGGAGGAGAAATAAGAATTTTGAATCATTTATTCAGAGCATGTCAGTTTTTACTGTTTTCTTTAAATATGGTTGATGAATATTACTTTGAAATATAATGTCGATGTGAATGCAGGTGATTCACATGGGACCATATCTACCAAAGAAGAAGAATAAGGCTACACTAAGCAGCTTAGTACTGACACAACTGTAGTCGTGGTACCGTCAGCTTCTTAGAAATGTAGCTAATGAGCCATATGCTCGTACACAGCCACAAGATCACACACCTGCACCTTATGAGCCTACTCCAACACCACGAGAAGTCACATCTATGCCTATTACTCATCCTAGAGATAAGTATGAACAACTTTTGAATATGCGACGCAATGTTAGTTCTCTGTCAACTTCTGAAGAGATACATCCAGCTTCTAATAATTATCAGACACCAATAAATGACACTATTCTTCCCACTGTGGGCTCTTCTTCTGCAAGCACTGCAGGTATGATCTTTTACATCACATTGGTGAAATTTATTAAGTTTAATTATTTTGTTTATCTAACCAATTAAGAGTATGTTATATGCTAATTATAAATTATTTCTTTGCTATTTTAGGATCCATGACTGATCAAAAAAAACAGGGGGTGTCATAAAATGACACAGATTGGCAAAGATTAACAAGGCAATAGGTAAGAGATTGGAGATAGAGATCTCTCCTACTGAAAGACGAACAACCAACTCTGTACAATCTGCCAAATTATCAAGTGAGATTGGTGTGGTATCCCGAACTTCCTTACCAGTAAGAACAAAATTGAAAAAAATATTACTAATGAGGAGTTGGACATTGCATTTGATAAGTTAGACATAAGTATTATAAAACTATCTAATTTGTACATGTTTTCTTTATGCCTAAAGCTTTGACCAATAATTTATAATTTTTTGCAGCAAAAGTTGAAAGTCAAGGGAATGAGAACTGACAACAAAGTACATGCTGCTGTGAAAAAGTTTCTTGCTTTAAAGTCTGAAGATCACAGATTTCATTTAAAAAAGCATTTTACAAAGCACGGATCCACATAATGTCACAATGGTGGAGTGGATGGATTTATGCGAATATTGGGAGCAATCAGGTACAAAGGTTAGTTTATTTGATAAAAAAACTTAATTTCACAGCTTTTTTGACAACTGATTATATTTTAGTATTTATGAATTATGATTTATAAATGTTATAATAGATTTTGTTACATGTACGATTAGGAAAAAAGTCAAAAAGCCAAATTTGCCAGGAGTCAATCAAATGTCGATCAAACTTCAGCTCCAAGGCCTTTGTAGCAACACGACATGAGATTGTGAGTTATTATCTTTTTAATTATATTTTACTTTGATTGACATTTCAAAATTTATAATAAATATTACTATTAATATATTTCTATACAACAGAGTGACAAAGATGGAGAAGAGTATGACCGGATGAAGCTATGGTATCACATTCATTATGATAAAAGTAAAGGTCAATGGACAACTACCGAATTCAAAGAAAAATGGGTGAGTGTATATTTCATTTACAAATATTTCTTAAATGAGACTGTGTATGTAATTGATTTTTACTTTTTCAAGAATTAATATGTAAGGAATTGACACATTTAATAGAGCAAGGTCATCCAATGATAGTGGATGAAGTATGCGACAAAGTCTTGGACACTAGATCAGATTACGTTGTTGGCATGAGAATTGGGTCTCGACCACAAGGGAAGACTTCGGTCAGAAAGAGATTTCGAGAGGAACTAGAAGAGTCGAAGAAAGTTAATCAAGGGTTACAATCTCAAGTCGATGAATTGAATAAAAAAGTTGAACAAATGCAAGATCGATTAAATACCGAAGTCGAACAACGAAAAAAGGTCTTGGAACTTTTATGTGCTATACATAATATTCGTTTAGATTAGATATGTACTCATATTGATATATTAAACACTTATGACTTATTGTTTATATTAATTACTATATAATGACAGGTTTGGGAATTGTACTTAAATAATAAATTGTTTGCACGTATTAAATTCTTGTTATACATGAATAATTATTAAAATTAATTAGTAAAAAAATTGAAGAATTATTAAATAAATAAAATTCATAAATAATATTGAATAGTTATTAAATAAATAATATTAAAAAATTTTGTTATTTAAAAATAATTATTAAAATAGAAAAATAATTAAATTAAAATTATTTTTGGAAAATTAAAACAAAACAAAATAAAAATAATTATTAAAATTTAAAATTATTAAATTATAATTATTTTCAAAAAATGAAATAAAAGAAAAAATAATACTAAAATTGAAAATTTATTAAATTAAAATTATTTTCAGAAAAATGAAAACTTATTAAATTAAAATTATTTCTGGAAAATGAAAAAAAGAAATTAATTGTATTTGCGACATTTTCTATTACAATCCGCGACGTTTTCAAACGTCGCAGAATGTTAAAGATCCTGCGACATTTTTAGAAAAAAATTGCGGATTGTACCATTGTGTGACGTTTTCTGAAATGTTGTGGATTGTCAGTTTCCACGACGTTTCTAAGAAACGTCGCGAAATAGGTTACAATCCGCGACTTTCTCTTACAACCTCACAGAAGGTCCTACTTTTCAGTCACGTTTTTTAAAACGTCGCAGAATGTCAGTGTTTTTCGTAACGTTTTTATAAAACGTCGCAGAAACCTTTTGCCTACACCACATTCCGAGGCGATTTTTGTGACGCTTTTTAAAACGTTGCAAATTGTAACATCCCACTAGGGGTGAGCATTATTTCGGCTGGCCCGAATTAATTCGGGTAACAAATTTTTGAATTTCGGGTAATTCGGGTTTTACCCGAATTATTTTCGGGCCGGGGTCGGGTAACTCCAAAAAATTTTAGGCCGACCCAATTACCCGAATTACGTTATAAAATTTTGGGTAATTCGGTAATTTGGGTCGGGTAAGCTCGGGTTAGAAAAAGTTCGAGTTCAGGCCGGGTAAGATGAAAAAAATTTCGGGTAATTCGAGCCAGGCCCGAATAGTAAAATTTTGGCCCGAATTACTCGAATGCTCACCCCTACCATCCACAAATGAATCATCTCCATACTCTACAAGCAAAGTTTGAATTAGCGATCGAAAGTTATCGACGGTAAAGAAACCGTAAGCAATTATTGACAGAAATAACGTATCCGTCGGTAATGTCAACTGTAAATATTAGTTTAGCGGCAGTAGCAATACCGTTGCTAAATTCAAAAGAAAATGTTTACCGACAGAGATTATCGTTGATAATTCCGTTGGTAAAAGTCGTTGTCGGTCGTTGGCCTTTGCTGAAGGCTTGAACGTTTTTATTCGTAACAAAACGACTCTATTTGGTTTTAAACCAAACGACATCATTTTGGTGAACTCAAATCGTTGAAACCTTGACCAACAAAACGATGTCGTTTTGATTTAAATAAGAATGTCTACGCTTAATTCATCAAAAAAATAACGTTATTTGGGATTTAACCAAATGATGTCGTTTGGTGAACTTAAAAATGTTGAAACCTCACCAACAAAATGACCTCCTTTGGTTAAATCCCAAACGACATAATTTTAAGTTTACCAAAACGACGTCGTTTGGGATTTAACCAAACAACGTCATTTTTTGGCTGAAGGTTTAAACATTTATAACTTAAAACCAAATAACGTCATTTTGGATAAGTTAAAACACCACCGAAGCCATGTTATCGTTTGGGATTTAACCAAAGGAGGTCATTTTGTTGGTGAAGGTTTCAACGTTTATAACTTAACCGAAACGATGTCGTTTAAAACCAAATGACGTTGTTTTGGTTAAGTTAAAACACCACCAAAGCCCTTCCATCTACCGTGTCTGTCTTCCATCGCCGTCGTGTGGAGCTGTGTGTTGGTCGTCGAGCTGGTACGTCTCTGGCAAAAAATTAGGAAAATTAGCCTAGTATAAATCTTTCACAAAAATAGGGAGATACCAAAACAAAATAAACTAAACTCTAAGCATAACTAAAAAGGTGACAAAGACTCATATCTCATCCAAAACAAAATAAACTAAACTCTAAGCATAACTAAAAAGGTGACAAAGACTCATATCTCATCCAAACGCCGGTTCAATCAGAACTTCAGAGCAATAATATATAAAGACCCAAGGTTAACGATGCTTTAACTTTATCTCGTCGTAAGCATTGTATACAT
>JANVCL010000005.1:7060319-7079244 GCA_026546855.1 Erythroxylum incrassatum | reverse complement strand
AGACTCTACCAAAATTCGCACCAAGTCTGATCTCACTCGCCCATCAATGCCTTAGAGTTTTCGCATGCCTCCCTCATGCGTGCAATCTCGTCGCTACAAGTCACAAACCGAGTTAGCACAAAACCTCGCCAGTTCACTTACCTTCGACCTGCCTCGCCGAAGTCAAACTGCTTAAGCGCCTCGTCGCGCTCGTATGCCTTCGCGCATCCTCGCGGGGTCTTACATGCCTTTGCGCCTTCTCGCGCACTCTCGGATCTCGCACGACTTAGTTTGCTAACTCCGCGCGGCTCCGCATCCGAATCTCGCCTACTCTCGAGACTCTGCCTTGTTTCCTCGTCAACACGCCTTCCTCGTGCCAACTTGCGTGCCAAGCATTGGCCAAGGCTCGCCAACACTCGCACGATCCCGCAATCTGAACTTAGGGGTCTAACAGTAGGGGTGACGATGTTGCTGAAGGTGGTGTTGCGATAGAGGCTAGGTTTGAGAGAGGGAGATTGTTGATGTCTTTCTAGGTTGTTTCTTAAGAATGACAGAGAAAATATCTCCTGGAAGGCTAGAACTTTGAGAGAAGGAGGGAGAAAAGGGGCTTTGTAAAGATGTTAAAGGTAGAAATTTGGAGAGCTTTGGTGTTTATCTTTGATATGTATCTCAATTAAATGAAACTCTGTATCTCAACTAAATGAAGCTCTAACATGATTGAAACTATTTAATGGGAAGAGTATTAGAGAGTGAAGCTTGTGGTTTCTCAATTAAATGAAGCTCTGACATGATTGAAACTATTTAATGGGAAGAGTTATTAATTGGTGACAATAAGAGCAATTGGAGGGTGAAGAAAGAAGAGGAGGACGACAACTATTAAATGAATTAGACGGTTGGATTACAATTCTTCGTCACCATCTCATTCACGCTTAGTATATAGTAGTTAAAGATTTTGGAATTGGACAAATGAAATAATAAAGTATGGTATTTAGTCAATGGACTTTCTTTTGTTTATTTGTATCATATAATGTCATGTCAATTAACGTTAGTTGAATTATGGTATATGCTATGTCAAATTTATTAAGTAAAACGTGAAATATGACGAGAAATGACTTGATGGCTCAAGGTTTTGAACCATTCTATCTTGTAAGACTATTAAAGTCATAATTTGAGATGATAGTGTAATTTTTTTTGTTACAAAGAAAAGAAACAAAAACTATCGGATAAACAAAATACCACAGGCATCAGCCTATACAATCAAGGAGAGAGCGTCAGGAATTTCCTCCCAAACCTGAAAAATAGAAGCAATGTTATGACCTAATTTAGCCAAACAATCAGCTGCAAAATTACCTGCACGAAACACATGTCTAATAGAGCAACTCCAATCTCTAACAAGTAAGGCTTGAATAATAGTATAAATTGCACACAACCTTTTTAATAGTATTTTATAAAAAGCCTATTTTTATATTTTGAATTTATGATCTTTTAATCACAAAAAATTGATCTTATTAATTATTCCAATTTTTGTTTTTTTGTGTGTGCGTAACTTGATACAAAATCAAGTTTGAGGTGTGCTTGCTTTCATTCATTCGTTACTTTAACACATTCAACTATGATTGAAGTTCGAACTAGTCCTATCTGTTAACAAAATCTAGGTATTGGTCACACTCAAAGACGTACTACGTTGGCTTGGACTCACCGTTAGTGGCATGCGGTATTACTAAATTTAAGGTTTTAAAATTGAGATAGGATATCAAATCGAAAATTTTATCGATTACCGGTTTGACCGGTTCGTCGATCAAATCAATGTGACGTCATAATTATGCAATAATTATATTTAATTATATATAATATTAAAAATATTAAAATATTAAAATATATAAAATAATATAAAAACAAAAAATATTGAACTAGTGGGCAGATCGGTTAAATCGGACCGGTTTAACTGATCAATTGATTGGTTTTGATCGATTCTTACTGATTCAATTGAGAACCGATTTTTAAAAATAAATCAAACTGAATAATCAATCGGTCACCGATCGAATTGATCGAACCAACTAATTCGATTCGATTTTTAAAACATAGTATAAATCAATTGTCTTGACATACAATCAACAGAGAGTAGGATGAAAAGGGAATGCCACGTTGAATTGATTCATCATGATAAGTTTGTTGATGGTGTTGCTTGAATTTGTTTCTTTTTATATTCTGGGATTATCACGTTGTCTTCTAAATGTTCACGCTTTCAGTTGGATTGGGACGATGAGCTTGCCGGCTTGTAATTCTCCACGTATCCAAGGAAACAGCATAAGCGGATGTCCATGCGGTTACGTACGGTTCAAGATGGTGACATGGTGGTTAGGTTCTACGATTGACAGACATCTATAATGGTATATTAATAAAAAATAATATTAAAAGTACAAATCAAAGGACATCATTAGCATACGGCTTTAGCTCCATGTCATGTCACTACGATTTGAGTTGCTTTAAGATCATTATTTCGTTTATTGGCCGATGATGGAGTCTTTTCACCTTTTTTCTTGGATTATCTTTTCACCTTTTGCTTATGTAATGGATTATTTCCTAACATACATAATCACATTCTGATTCTGGTGCTCCGAACCTGTTCTAAATTTCAGATCGTTTGTTTAATGTTATAGTATTTTATTATATTTAATAAATTTTACCTACTTATTTATATAAAATTGACTTAAGAATTGTGTAGGTTTCATAAAATAAATGGCTAAAATTTTATGAGATAAAATAAGACAGAGTAATATTAAACAGAAGATCTGGATTCGTTCTGAACAGCTTTGGTTTTTTTAGTAGCTCTAAATTTTACACTATTATTAGAAACGAGATGTTCGTAATTAATACGATTAAGGAGCATATTTATGAGGCCAGAGGATCAAAAAAATCACTTATCTTTTTCTTTTTTGACGACTTAAACTCAAAATTTTCAATAAACGAGAGCCTTAAGTGAGGAGTTGAAACTAATCAGGCCACTCTATCTCAAGAGTGTATTCTAAGTATTATCCACAGTAAGTGTTATCCAAAAATTAGCTCAATCATACATTTTAATTAGACCTTTTTATTACCGATTAATTAGTAATTATTATTTTTAAATATGAACTAAATAAAATTTGACTTATGTAATAATTTATAAATTAATTATAATTTAAATAATATTATTAATTATAATAATCATTTAAAGTCTAATTTTTAAGATCTTCACGAAATATATATTTTGAAGCACTGAAAAACACTTAAATATTAATTAATAGAGCACTCAAATTCCTTAAAAAATTATGTGACTTGCTTGCTTTTATTTATTAATTAGAGATAAAGCTATTCATTTTTAAATCTTTCTAAATTTTATCATCAATTAAATTTTTATTAGGTTGTTATTATTTTTACTGATAATGGTTACAATAACGGATAAAAAAGAAATGATAGATTTGATATACTGAAATGAAATGTTAGAAGATCTTCTTGTACCATTATAAGATCAATTTCAATTCTAACAGAGTGGACAATTGTAAGGCAGCCATTATAGTCAACTAAGTCACTTACAAGTAGACAAGAGCATCTTATCTCAACGACGGGCTAAGGTGGAAAAGTAATGAGGAAGATTTAAAGGCGTTCAAGGTTGGTTTTGTTATGCATATGCATTGTATATGGATAATGAAAAATATTAAGATTTTCGAAAATTCTGAGCCTTACAATAAGTATATGTAAATGGAGTTCTGTTTCATGCCAAACATTACCATTTTGACACAGTTTCTTCGTCAACATCTTACAATGCATATATTATCAGTAGGAATTTTAGTAGCAAATTGTACATACTTCAATTGGTGGAGATGATAATCACTTCCTTTTATATACTACTTATTTACATCAAAAAATAGACAAAAGCATTTAGTGAGGAGGTAAGATCTTCAGTTTAATTTTATAATATCTTATTTTGTTTCATAAATTTTAGTCATTTATTTATACTAATCTAACGTAAATTTTACATAAATAAATAATTAAAATTTATAAAATATAGAATGAAACTAGTCAGAGTATCTTTACTGTTTAGCAAGAGGACATTGAATCACAGACAAAAAGCAGAGATGCTTCTCCTAAAAACAAAATGGTCTGGCTCCACCTCCACCACAAACAGTGATAATACAGTACGGAGTTAAATAAAATGCGACAGCGCTATTGTCCACAAGTGAATGGGATACGTAATACTATCTAAAATAAATAACATATTCAGAAACTCTATTACAAAACGCAAGTGGTTGTTGAATGTTGATATTTGTCGGTTGTCACCTTCATAATTCCTCTCTCTCAGCCTCAGTTTTTCCTGTTACAAATAAAAGGATTTGAGCTCTCTATTGGAAATCATTTTCTGGGATTTTAAGATTCATGGTTGCTGTATCCTTGGTACCTCATTTCTCATCTTAAAGTCCATGCTTTTGAGCTCAAAATCAGGTATTAACAGCCCATTTGTTGTATGGGACTATTTCACAGATTTTGTGCATAGTTGATGCTTAAGAGCTTCAAAAGTGGTGAAAGTTTGGATTTTTTCAAAGTTTCCTGATCAGTTTGGTTAAGAAAAGCAAGTTCCAGTTGAGTTCATGTTTGATGACGATATTTTTCCAAGAAGTTGGATACTTTGTTAAGTTTGAGAATTTGGTTTTAATGTATGGGAATCGTTACCAGTTGATATATAATGGAGTTGTCTATCATCATGATGTTTAATCATGCGGAACGAAGGTGATTATTGATTACGATATTCAAGAATTAGTATTCCAAGCTCGAAGGACGTTGATTCTTACTAAGATATACCAATTATTGGTGATGTTTTGTTGATAACTAGTCAGGAAAAGTAATAAAGTTCTGGGCTTTCTGGTTCAGGAATCTAGATTTCACATACGAGTGATCAGTCTTTTTTTTTAAGATTTGCTGATAGTTCGGTCAGATATTGGGCATGATGATCGAGAAACAGAAAACAATAGAAAAACAACAGAGTTTTCGTGGAGTCGTAGAGAAACAGAAAGTGATGCAAAAGCATCCGAGTTTTCATGGCGTAACAGAAATCCAGTCGACTCCTGGCCGAGTGATGGAAAAGCATCCAAGTTTTCGTGGGGTGATGGAGAAACAACAAAGTTTTCGAGGATTCATGGACAAACAGAAGAGTTTTCGGGTTGTAATGAATAGACAACTAAGTTTTATTGGTGCTGGCGAGAAGAGAAAAGGCAAAGAGTCGCCTGGAAAACGTGGTGACTCACAACTTCATTTGGCTGCTCGAGCAGGGAATTTGAGTAAAGTAAGAGAGATTCTGAATAACTGTGATGATAACGATTCAAAGAGTTTGCTGGCAATACAGAACCAAGAAGGAGAGACTCCCCTTTATGCTGCGTCAGAGAATGGACATGCCATGGTGGTTGCCAAGATGTTGGAATGTATGGACCTAGAGATGGCATCAATTGCAGCTAGGAATGGATATGATGCCTTCCATGTTGCAGCAAAGCAGGGTCATCTGGGTAAACACCAAGTTCTGATATCCTTTGGTGAAGCATAAAGATGGATCTGCTTCTTAATAACACTATGTTCTTAAACTATTTTAGTAGTTGACTAGCTTGCTTTTCTGAAGTTATTCTTCTCACCATGTTGAGTTATTTCAAGTCTCTAGTACAATAAAAATAACGGGATTTACTAAATTTTAATGACAACCAAAGATCTTATTAGTTGCATCTCTTAATAAGCCAAGGAACCTCTTCTTGTTTATAACCGGTTCTTGGGCTTGATAGCCATGACATCATGAAGTTACTAACTTGTGTTCTTGATTTACAAGAACAGATTGTCGTTCCTATTATCTTGAAGAATGGATTGAATCAAGGCTTGTGTTCTTCTGGGTTCTTTGTGCTTATATGTCTGGGGTATGTGTTGTAGGAATAAAAGGGCTAACGAGGACTACACTAATGAAGCAGTAGCCTCCAACGTGTCCTTCATGTCCTCTAATTTGAATTGGTGATGTTGTTGATACAATATCTGCATTGCACTCTACCCATGATAGTGGACAGCAATGCTTCCTTTCCTTTTTTCTTTGCACATATGTGCATGTGCTAGTTTCTATGTTTGTTACTGCCGGAGATTTGATCGAGTGCCTTTAACTCACTGTGGTCGGTTCCATGAACTTTTTCATCCATTATGCTTTACCAAGGACTGGTTCGTAGGATGCGGCTAGTTCAACCATTAATTTTATTGCAATTTACTTCCTTTGGGTCTAGAATAAGGTGTGAAATGTAGCATAACTTCACCAGATTACATGATTTGGTGTTTTCGACTTATGATCTTGATAGGTTCTTCCATTTCAATATTTTCACTGTTCTTGTTTCTGATTAATTTTAGCTTTTATTTTGCAGAAGTGCTGAGAGGACTTTTGCTAGTGTTTCCCAACTTGGCCATGACTACGGATTTATTATGTACAACTGCATTACACACAGCTGCAACTCAAGGACACATAGATGTTGTGGATTTCCTTCTGGAAACAGATTCTAACCTTAGTAAGATTGCCAAGAATAATGGTAAAACTGTTCTCCATTCAGCTGCAAGGATGGGACACTTGGAAGTTGTTAGGTCCTTGCTAAGCAAGGATCCAAGCATTGGCTTTAGAACTGATAAGAAAGGGCAAACTGGATTGCACATGGCTGTGAAAGGTCAAAATGAAGCAATCACGGTGGAATTGCTAAAACCTGACCCATCTGTTATTAATCTGGAAGATAACAAGGGAAACACAGCATTACATATTGCCACAAAGAAGAACCGTACTCAGGTGCTTCCTCATTTTCTTGATCCTTGAACCTCTCTCTGTAGCTTTTGATTGTGTTCGAGACATTTTTCATGGAAGCATCTTTCCCAGCAGTACCACGAAGAAATAACTATTGTTATTACCGGATTATGGCTACTACTGTCTTTCCTTTCCACACATATGGAAGTATTCTCACATGTTTATGTTTTACTTTTATTTCTTGACAAATGGTTTTAGTCCCAAAATGTTGATACCGACTTCCACTCACCTAACTGTGACTTCACTGTCAATATGTCCAAACAACCTCATAGTACTAATCAACTTATTCAGCATTAGAACTCTGATTGATCAGATAATGGTTGTGAGGTACGACGGGACATCAAAACTTTAAAAGAGGATTACTTTTTACCTTTTCTTCACTCTAATTAACCTGTAATCAAAATCCTGCCTGGCTTTATGAATTCTTACTCAGATTTGCCTCATCTTATTGCAGAATGTACGATGTTTGTTGACAGTTGAGGGTATCAACACAAATCCTATTAACAAAGCTGGACAGACCCCACTTGGCATTGCAGAGGAACTTGGAATGCTAGAACTTGTGTCCCTTTTAAAGAAAGCAGGAGCTTTCAATTCCAGAGACCATGGAAAACCCCCAAGTGCAGCAAGGCAACTTAAGCAGACTGTTAGTGATATTAAACATGATGTCCAGTCCCAACTTCAACAGACTCGTCACACTGGCTTCAAGGTCCAGAAAATTGCGAAGAAGATGAAAAAGCTTCACATTAGTGGCCTCAATAATGCTATAAACAATGCAACTATTGTTGCTGTTCTCATTGCCACAGTTGCTTTTGCAGCAATTTTCACTGTTCCTGGACAGTATGTTGAGGATAAAACCGATGGGGCATCTCTTGGTCAAGCTCATATAGCAGATGATCCAGCTTTTCTGCTCTTTGTCATTTTTGATAGTCTGGCTTTGTTCATCTCTCTGGCTGTTGTTGTTGTCCAAACTACTATTGTTGCTATTGAGCAGAAGGCAAAGAAGCGGCTTATGTTTTTCATTAACAAACTCATGTGGTTGGCTTGCCTATTCATTTCAGCTGCCTTCGTGTCTCTCACCTATGTGGTCGTGGGTAAGAAGTCCAGGTGGCTTGCTGTCTATGCAACAGTTATTGGAGGTTCGATCATGCTTACTACTATTGGTTCCATGTGTTACTGCATCATTTTACATAGAATGGAGGAGTGTAAATTGAGGAACATAAGGAAGGCTGAGAGTGGATCCCGTTCTTACTCGATGTCTGTGGCATCAGATTCAGAAATTCTAAATAGTGACAAGAGGATTTATGCACTCTAGGGGCTTAAAAATTCCAGTAAAGCATGACTATGGAAGAAGCATTATGACAGTCTATGATTCACGCCTTTCCAGCTAGTTATTGTTTTGGACTAGAACTTGAGCTGGTGTGTTTCTTTACTTGAAAAAGGTGAGAGATGAAACAAATGATGAGACCTGACAGAAATGGGGTATTAATCTACTTATACTTCAATCTTCATGGAAAATCTGCGTGAATCATGACCAGGCACGTGAATTTTGTTCTAATGTTGGCTATTTAGTGGTTCCACTTCACTACAAGCCTGGATCAGCTATCTGGTTTTGATTTTTGTGACCGATTAACAGTTTTTGATCAAAGCTTGAAGGGAGCAAAAGGTCAGGTTGATTGATATCTATGCAAGGTCATTGAATTATCTATAATATGTAAAGAGGATGTTGTCACAATGATCTCCTTAAATTAGTTTAGAAGTCTTGCTTACCTGGTTTCATCTCTGTCCCTCTGTTACGTATCTAGATTTATAAGGGGAATATTGTTTAACCATGTTTCATTTAACAAGTGAAAGAAGTAAGGCCTGTCCATATCCTATCAGACAGTGTAAAGTGTAGTCTGACTTCAGTTTTCCATGATCAGCTTTCTATATATTGTCCAAGTTTCAGTTAAGTACATCAACTCGAACTTTTCTAAGGAACCTGTTTAGTATCAACTGCTGGTATTGATTTCACCGAGTTCTATTAGACAGAGGCTTGTCTTTGTTTAACAATGCTAACCTTCAAACTGTCTTCAATATTCAGGAAGAGAACACGAAAGAAAACTGCTTCAATCTTTAGCTACCCGCTACTCAGCATTAACTAAATTTGAAGTCCTTAATTCTAACTCTGATACAATTTGAATGAATTAAAGCAAAACCATATATAGCTCTCAAGTCATTTTACAGAAAGGTTCTATGTAAATATCTCTAAGCTATAATTGCAAGATCATTTCAGCAAGCAACACAAAAGTGCTTGATCAATTACAAAAGCTTTAAGAAAAGAGAATAAATGATCACTGTATGGAATTTGCACCTGATGCTACATCTATATGCAAACACTGGTGAAAAAAATGACCCCCATTCATAGTAATAATATACACTGACTTAACTGCATTGTAATCATACTGAGTTATCTCAATTTATGCCTCTTGGTTGACGCATCTATGCCTGTCTTTATATCATCAGTCCTCAGTTTTAGCTACAAGATTTCTGCAAGTTACAAAAATCATCAGATATGTCAGAAGAAGAACTGCTTAGTTGCCTAATCTCAGGTCAGTGAACTGTCTAAACTTCATCGGTTCTTCCGAGAGCTGTTTGATTTTGATGAATCAATGCGCACCGGCCTGGCTGAGAAGCAGTGGCGGACATGGATCCGGTGACTTTTTGTCTCCACTGCATTGCTTCCTTGGACAGTCACAACCAAAATAACTTCTTTATCTCTAGTGTCTTCACACCACCAGTTCTGAGGGATGCCATCAACAGATTCTTCTACCGCATGGAATTCTTCATGATGCACAGAAACATCAGCAAAATGATCTGATCTTATGATGCCAGCTGCTGGTGTGACCTATGTAACCACAAGCACAACAAATTTAGCTGAAAATCCACGCCTCCCATATACCATATCCAGAAAAACACAAAGATAAACCAACAAAAAAGGAAAGAAAACGTTGTTACTGGGCACTGCTTTTAGTTGGTGAATGAACAGGAGTGATGAAAACTACCTCAAGCCATCGTGGAAAGCCATAGGAACCTCTCGGACGATATTCTTCCTTATCTTCATCGTCCTTGACAGTGGACTGACCTTCACAATGGATTCTGAACACAACTTTTTCCTTCACACTCTTGTTAGTAATACGGAGAGTGTCGGTGTCCTGATTTTGAAGGACAATGTTGGGGGGGCTCACGGTGTGTTCAGGAACCTGTTGCAACTCTTCAAGCAAAGATCTGATTTTCTGATTGGATCTGACAATCTCTCCAAACCCTTGTCTTCTCACCGATCTATCAACGTGGGCAACTTGGATATGGAATTTACAACGAACAGGTTTGTGATCACTCTCGGTCACATCCATGCAAGCCTCGTACCTGTTGACACGGAAAGTTGCTTTAAGTAACAGAACAACATAAAGTGTGGAAAAAGATGGGATCTCCCAAGAAAAAGTAACATACTGTATGACAGATCCAACCACGGGACACTCCAAGCCACAATCAACCGCCGCAGGTGATCGATTGTCCCGATATATTACTCTGTCGCACCAGGCAGGAATACGCTTTTTCTCTCCAGAGTCATATCCTGCATGGCAATAAACATTGACGATCAAAGTTACAAAAGTATGAACCGTTTAGAAAACGAAGTCTCAAATTCACAGGCAAAATCAATTAACATCTACTTTCAGAGTTTGCATGAGATAGTCAGATTTCAACCCATTAATCCGAATCAAATTGGCTAAGTAACTCGTGCTGAAACAGGTGTTATCACTGCAGAGTGCAGAGTTTTACCTCCTAATCCTGGTACATTTTTTTCAAACTTGTAAGTAGGAGGGAATTTTATGAGTGCTTCACGCATTCCCTGGAAAACTTTTCCTGCTTTCATCTCTGCTCTAAGCTGGTCTTTTTCTCTAAGCCAATCAAAGCATCTTTGTGACACAATGTCCCTTGCTTCGTCATAAGATATACCAAAGAGTCGATAATTAAAATCACCAAAAAACACCACCATATCTGCTTCAGCCAAATCAAGCTTCTGCTCTTCAGAGTTAGAAGCCACAGCCTGAGGATAATACATACGTCATAACCAACAGAAATGACAATAGCAATTTCAAGAACAAAATACCATTTTGGCAAGTAATATTGGTTGGAAAAGAGAAGAGAACGTACATTTGAGCCCTTCATGGTGTGAGAGGCAGTTGAGACACCAGCTGCAACAGATAGGACCAATGGCAATCCAGAAATATAAAGCAGCCAAAATAAATATGTTGAGAAGAGAAGATAGCAACACAAAAACAGGTACCGCACCATACCAGCAGCTGTAGGGTTTGACGACCGGGCAAAGGACATTGTTCGATAGATGTGATCAAAATCGGCATTGCGTCGATTGACTGCTTCCAAATGAGCAGCCAAATGACAGTTCACAAAGCACATTATCCGATCAAGAACTCTTATTCTCAAACCTACGCCTCCCTGCACAGGAGACACTCAACAATTGTAACATGATAGCAAAAATTACGAGCAAACAAAGAAAACATCATAAATGCTGATGAACAAACCTTATTGCCAATAGCACGTCCAAAGCCGCATGGAACAGCTGCTGCATCAACATCTCCAACGTGTGTTCGGAGATTCTTTCGTACCCTAATTCAAAATTGACAAGAGTTTGAAATAAGCATTATGAACTGACAGGAACTATTGGGACCTAAATGAGGCAGCTTTAAGACTCTTCACCACCAAGAAAATATATGGACTGCATCTTCATTTCTTTTGATAATCGATAAAGTCTGCAGCTCACCCCTGATTATGTTCACTTACCAAAGAGATATGAGCAAGCCTGCCAGCTGCCTAGATCCCATACGTTCAAAAGTTGTTCCTTCATCCAAGGCCTTTCCAATGGCATCCTGCCACCAGTGGCCAACAGAGCTACCCTCTAGTCCTACCTACAAGTTTTATATGCAACAAATGAGTGTAACAAGGCGTCAACCTGAAGCAATATAACTCATGTATGGTCCAGGATAAAACTGAGAATGTCTAAACACAAAAGATCTTGATGCTCCCAAGAGTTCAGTGTTAGATCATAAAATGACGCACAAGACTAAGAGAAACTACTGATAAACAAGCAAAATGTCATCAACAACTTTACATGGGATAGACAGTCTTACAGTCTCTTTTGCAGCAGACATTGCAAGAAAACCTGCACCCATGTCTACTTCTTGCAATCCGATAACTACAATACCAACATCAGCTACATTAGAACCTAACCATGACATAAGTGCATCAGAAGATGCTCGTCCTTGACCAACATTCCATGTGCCAATCAAAATTCTGAAACTGTGTCTTCTTGTGTATTCAAGATCTTTTTTTGCCAATTCCACTCGTAGGATGCTGTCAATAGGTCCTGGAGATGTAATACTCCATCCGCGGATACCACCATGTGTAGCTAAGCTAAAAATATGACCATTCCCAACTGCCAATTTCAGAACTGGATTATTATGAGCCACCCAAGATGCAACCAGGTTTCCCTCTAGATCCAGTATTTGGACAGAGCCACTAACATAGCCAACGTATATCCTGGCACCAAAAGTGCAAAAACATTGAACAGCACAAGAGTGGTGATTAAAATCTTGCAAACGATTGCCATTTCCATCCCACTGTACAAGAAGGCCATTTGTGCATCCAGTCCAGATCATTCCGTCTAGTGTTAGAACCATTGCTTCGGTTCTCTTGGTATCTTCTACAAATCCCCCTGCACCCCTCGCTACACGGCGAACAGCATCTGCGGCTCCCAATATAGCATTGCGTGAACGTTGTAGAAAGCCTTGTGATTTCTCCTTTTTTGTGGAAACAAATTTTACCTTCATCTCATCTTCTACAGGCTGGTCTTGCTGCTGCCCTGATGATGGATCCACTCGATTCTCAATTTGACCTTCAATGTTAAACACTTTCAAAAGCTCCTTCGTACGAGCATCCCTGCAGAACATTTATGGTTAAATAGTGCTTCAGAACACATCAAAAAAATATTTTCTAGATCAATTTGTTCTCCAAAACCTCGTTGATTTAAGCTTTAACTATGTCTTCTTTTCTCTCCACACCATTCAAATGATCGATTGAAAAAGTTTTTGTGGACTTAAATCTTTGGCAAAGATCCGAAGTTTGCAAAAAGAATTCAAGGTCCAGAGTTCAGAGTCATGATCGAAACAATATCATCAACCAGACAACAAGCACTTTCTAAAGTAAACATACCATAGAGAAAAGGACACAGGCTGAGCACACCAGACTTTAGCTCTAACAATATCAGATAGCAAGCACTTAATGTCCGAAGAAGATAATCTACATTGACCGTTAACCGTGACTTGGCTCCTCAGATCAATATGTGACCTCTCCACCAACAAAGCAGCCATGTGCTTTTCCTCTGACGAAAGAGAGAGAGATTTCTCAATAGTCTCCCAAGGGAAAATCTTAAGAACACCACCCTCAGCACCTGACCACAGATCACCTGGACCAAAACACATTGTTCCAATTAAAAATTAAAAATACCGACATATAGGATCCATTTCATCTATGCAACTACAGATCTAAGTTTAGAACATACCGTAAGAACTCATAACAATAGAGAGACAAGGACCTTTATGAGCCTGCCATGACAATCCCTCCTTAAAAGGGACATTATCATCCACACATTGATCCATCTTCCAAGATCGGATCTTTCCATCCTTATGACCACTCCAGACCAATCTATTCCCAGAGTCAATCATCAAGCACATGGTTGGAGACGTATTCCCAGATTCATGAAATGGCGCTGCATCCTCATCACCTCTCCTCACTCTACCTCCCAACCCGCAACCTGGCTCATACGCATTCTCCAAACTCCAGAACCGAACCCCACTTTCTTGTCCAGCCCAAAGTTGCGTGTCCGTACAAGCAATGTTCCTCAAGAACTTCCCCACCTGTGTCTCTCTCAACGGATGTGGCCTGAGCTCCAGACATGGTGGCCTTCCGGGATGAACAACCGCCCTGGTGGGAGCCTTAAAGATGCCAACGCCGCCGCTAGCAAGAAACTCTGGCATAGGCTGGCATTGCTGGAGATCATGAGGCGCAACATCGTCAATGCTAAGGCCGAAGTCGAGGCCTGGATCGGAGGCCGAGAAGGTGACAGCATCGGAGATGGGGTTGACGAATTCCTCATCGTCAGAGTAGGAGTCGTTGGAAGAGGGCAGCTTCTGGTTAGGGAATTGGTCAAGGCTGTGCTGTCGGCTTCTGGGGTGCTTGTTCTTCCTGTTTGAAGATGCGGTTCGAACCCGTTGGCTGTGGGAGTGAACCTTTCGATTTGGGATTGGTGTTGGACTCAACCCAGCCAATGCTTCTTTATCTTCTTCTTCTTCCATTCTATCCCCCATTAATGTCTCCTCTTCGTTATGCTTCTGGTTAGTTAGTTTCTGTAAACAATGAGGATTAAGGTTCAAAGTTTTGGTCTTTTCTTGCAAGAATATAACAAGATCAAGTGTGAGAAAGAGAGTGAAAGAAGGGAAAACCTGGAAGTTGGAAAACATAAAACAGAATATAGAGACAGAGACCGAGTCTAAATGAGATCCGAGAGAGCAGGAAGGAGACAGAGAAGTAGAAGTTTGGTTGGTTCATTTTTTGGCGGGCATTGTGAGGATAGTGTACGGGTAGGGTAGAATGTTTTGTTTTCTCGTTGTATACCGTTAAGGGAGATTGCAATAATTCACCAATATATGATTAATTATTTACACCAATTTTGTGATAGTTACTCTTTATTTTAACTTATACTAATTTTCAATTTCATAGACATTTTTCATTCTTGTTTTATTTTATATGATAAAGTGAAGGATTTTTTATTTGTTGTATTTGCATGTTTTTGAAGGAATTTCGTATTATTTGATTCTTGTTGTAGTAACTCCTGATAGAATAAGTTCAGGCCAGTGGGTCTCTGCTTCCATGTCCACCATAAGAAGCAAAAGGCTAACTTACAACTAACAAGCATCATCATCACCATGTTGAAGATTTACGTATCTCTGTAAACAATCAGCCAAATTTGGCATTAAATAGCTAACCTGATTATAAGTATCATATCTTATGTATAAGTCCAGACAGCGTATCTGTTGCTCCATATTTAAAAACAACTTGTAGACACAAGCATGTAAAGGATTTTCCTTTCCACATATGATTAAAGGTAAAAGGCAGGAACTGTCCTAAAGTGAGCATTCAAAACATCCGGATCTCTTTGCAAGACGAGTATTATACATCCATTCGAGACTGAGACCTAGGTTCATATAACTCAAAGGATCCCAAAAGCAACATGTCAATGGGAGACCTCCATGTGTAATATCCCGAAAAGAAAAAGCCTACAACTAAGATGGTACTAAACCTAGACAGACTCATCTTGTATCTTATTGAATATCTTGGAATGAAAGAAGAAATTTGAAAAGGTTGCAGAATGAAACGTCCAAATCATGATTCATTTGGAAGTTGACTGATCACTCTGCAAGTCCTCTTTCCCTTCAAGCAATTTCTCCTTTAATGCAGAAGGTGATCCAACATTCACAGCAACTGGTTTTGGTTCTTCAACACTCTGGGATCCTGTCAACCTTGCTAAAATGACAAAAGACATACCACCAAGAACATTATTCGCACACCTGAGGACAACGACTGACATCTTAAATGCCAATGGAGGAAGCCCCTTGGCCAACGCATACTCAATTCCATTCAGAGTCTGATATCTTAAGTTGCTGCTAACACCCATGTGAATGGCCCAAGTTACTGCATTCAAAAGAGTTGGAGGTGGTTTGTTTGGAGTCTCGAAAGTTGGATCCATCTTCTTCCTCATATTGATCAACCCATTGGAGATTGCAGTACCAACAAGTCCCGCAGCAAAACCAACAGCAGCAAAAATAGATCCTTTATACACCACCGTTCCAAACCGGTTCAAGAGACTATATGCACCAGGCTCAAACATGTGGCTCGTTGGACAATTGGCAAACATAGCAGGAACACCAGCACTAGAAGCAGATGCAGTAGGTGCCAAGAGATACATAAGAGTAAAATTCAAAATGGATCCAACCACTAAAGTTGAGAAAACAAAATCAAGTTCATTGAGTCCAAAATTAGGACGTGAAGCCATATCACCAAGAACACAAGCAGAGACGCCAACTAATTCCTCCATTACAACCTTAAAAGGGAACTGCGGGTCTGCAGCTACCCTGGATCTCCATCCATTCAGGAAAAGCCCTAAAATCCCAAAGCCTTCCCATGAGGATGAGGATGATGAATTGTTGAAATTCGAGTCACCAGCCCAGCCTCCAGAGTCCCCACTGCCTCCACCACCAAAGCCACCCCCTTGACCAGCACCATTACTACCGTTGCCTCCAGCATTGCAAACTTCAGTTTTGGAGAGTTTTGAGTGCTGAAGGCAGATAGGAAACTTTTGATGACTGGAAGATGGAAGTGGAATAGCAGGAAATTTAGGGTTGTGCACACGGGTATTCGTTCTCTCAGTGGAGCTCAAGCACCGCCTTGCTAAAGAAAAAAAACGAAGTTGACCAGCAGAAGTTGCCATTTTCCCAGTACAGACAAGGCTTCCTGCAGGCGTAAGGCAAATAAGCAACAAATAAGGATTCATTCTGTGCTCATAACATATTCAAAGGGTTTATCTATCTGAAGGACTTAAACAATAAAGTACCTGGAGCAATTAAATTATGTTTTATCAAGCCCCCAATAATTGGTTCAAGCATGTAATAAGGGCAGTAACTAGTAAGCAATAGTTGGTTCAAGCATGTAATAAGGGCAGTAATTTGATGCGTCATGGCTATCTCGTAAGATAGTTCCTTCCATTTCGAGACAATCAATAAGAGAAAGAAAACCATATTAAAGGCACCTCGCCTGTTTTACAACAGCGGGTAATAGTCATATCCAATACGATTCTCAAGACTGCCTACAGACGCATTCTTCTTCTCTCTTTTTTTTTTTCAATAAATGAAAAGATGAAGCAAAATAGATATAATCAAGCTGACCAACTGCTGCGACAAGCGCAGAAATTTAGTAAATTTCGTATGTTTGCAGTGATTAGCAGCATTCCCTACATAGAAAACTAAAAAAGAAGCATAATTTGCACATTACATTGAACTCGACACTACAAGCAGTCCCATAAGACCACCACAACAAAAGCTTTCAGCAAATTCAGCCACAAAAATGCCAATAATTATCCATCTCCAAATTCCAAATCCCAGATTCTTAAAATTTCTATTTGTTCAAAAAAAAAAGTTCTCATATTTGGAAGCAAACACTAAAAGAGATCCAAAATCAATACTTATAAAGCATGAGACTTGCTGATCTAGAAGAAGAGATTATGAAAACCCAGATCAGAAAAAAGAGAGAATATTCTACCTCAGGTCGGAGCAAGCTTTCACAGTGTCTGGAATGCTCAGAAAGTGAGAGAAAACAGAACAAAGAACACTCACCAAACTTAATCACACCAAACTTAATCAAATCTAAGCTACCAACAGACCCAAAGTCAAGACTCAGGAAAAGATACAGAGAAATCAAAAGCGCCTAAACCTGTGCGTATATAATATACCTAAATATATATGTGCATAAAAGCGAAAATAGATAGAATGCTTATTAATATAATACTATGCATAAAAAAGACAAACTGACAAAGTGAATGGAGAATGAAGATGCAGAGGAAGTGACTAGTGAGCTTGACAGTGAAATGAAAATATGAAAAAGAACAAACCTTTATATTTGTGTTTAATATAATTGGAAAAAGAACAACCTTTTTATGTTTGTGTTTAATATAGTTGAATTGTTGTATTATTAATTATTTATCAAATTTCTAAAACCCTAATTAAAACTTAAAAATTAGGGATGTTAATTTCTTTTTTATTTATAATTTTTATTTTCAAATTTAGTAAAAGAATATATTTACTTTAGGTTTCTGATTTTAGTTTTGATTTTTTCTAATTTTCAAAAATTACAAAAACCATAAAAATTGATTTTTTTTCTTTTTTCTTTTATAAATTGATTTACTATCATTTAAATATACATTATTTAATTTTTAATAAAAATTAAAAATAATTTAATTCAACATTATATATTTAATAAATCAAAATTAATTATCAATAAAATTATTAATAATTAAATTATATGTAATTAAATTTTAATTATTATTAATTAATATAATTATTTTTAAAATATATAAATATTCAAATAAAATTTGAATTAATAATTAAAATTTATTTCAAATAAATATTAATTTATAAATAAAATTTTGATTTTTAAATTATTTAATTTATTAAAATAACATAATTTATTAATAATTTGTTAATAAATACTCCCTTCTATTCAAAATAAGTGTCGTTTTAGAGGAATTTTAATTATTCAAAATAAGTGTCGTTTGTGACTTTTTACGCATATTTATGATTTTACTTCCAAAATTACCCTTTAATTTCTCTCACATCTTAATTATACAAATTATATTTTCAAGGCACTTTAACATTTAATTAATAAGGGTATATCAGACATTTCATTAATTTTCTTAATAAGTGTGCATTCTTCTAAAACGATACTTATTTTGAATAGGGTGGAGTATTATATAAGAAATTAAATAACTTTATTTAATTAAAAATAATTTATCCTTAAATTTTATCCAATATATAATTATTATTAATGGTAAAAATATAGCTATATTAATATTAATAACTAAATTAATTTTTATTTTTTATTTAAAAATAGAAATAAAAAATTGAAGACGTAATCAGAAATAAACAAAAAAAAGGCGGCTTTCCAAAAAGATGAAAACTTTTTTCTTAAAGTGGAGAACTTCCTCATTTTCTTGTCGTTGTTGGGTTTTGATTTGAAGAACAAAATATAAAATATTGAATAAGGATGACGACGGTGATGGTGATGGGCCTCGCTTTTGTGTTTAGGTGGCGTACAATGAATCAGGTAACGGCGGTTGTTGGCAACTTAATCATAGTTAGATCAATCATAGAGGTAACTAGAAATATTCCGATACGAGAGGGTATAATTTTATACGTACACGTACCAATTAGTTGATGAGGT
>JANVCL010000005.1:7039915-7051637 GCA_026546855.1 Erythroxylum incrassatum | reverse complement strand
TAACCAAAACTAATCTTCAAAGTCATCAAAACCAATAAATTCTTTTTCTCATCAATTTCCTCAAGGCATAAAAACTTATATAACACAATTCATATACAAAAACACTCATTGAATTCATTTTAATATTTCTAATTTCCACCGAAGGTTTGGGGTCCAACAGGAACCTTATATTATTTCCTAATTTTTGGGGACTTTAGAGCTTGAATTAGTCAAAGTATAAAACATGAAAAATGATTATTGATGTCTTATTAATGCTCCTGTGGAATAGTTTCACCAGAAGATATCTTGATAAGTTTATGTAGTTAATTGATGTCATTATCTAAAGAAAGGACTGTTTTGATGTATTGAGTTCAAATCTGGAAATTCTGATTTGTTAAAGGAATAAATGAGTTCTTTTAATGTAATCATGATCTTAAAGAACTCGAATTAGTCGAAGTATAAAACATGAAAAATGATTATTGATATCTTATTAATGCTTTTGTGGAATAGTTTCACCAGAAGATATTTTGATAAGTTTATGTAGTTAATTGATGTCATTATCTAAAGAAAGGACTGTTTTGATGTGTTGAGTTCAAATCTGGAAATTTTGATTTGTTAAAGGAATAAATGAGTTCTTTTAATGTAATCATGATCTTAAAGAACTCAATAAATGTGTATAGGGTATGGATAAATGAGCATTGAAGAACATGCAATAATTATCAATGAGAATTGAGTAAATGTATGAAAATATATTGCTGGAAAAAGTTTGGTGAATGTATTGATTTAGCTTGTTGAAATTCCAAATTTAAAGTAACAATTGTGTGTGTGATATAAGAAGTTTTTGATCATGAAAATGTTTAAGGATAAGTGTAAAGTATGGTTGATGAATTTGGGGTAAATCAAACTAACTTAAGGGTATAAACCTGATTGCAAAATGGTAGTATACAAAGTATGATCTTTGAATGGTCAAAATTTATGAATAGTTACATACCCCGAAAGGTCAATTGAGCATGCATTGAACATGAAACATATACATGTGTAAATTTGAGTATTTATCTGATTGATCAAGTAGTGATTTGTACATGTGTGTATTGTTTGATTTAGAGGCACAAATCGACCGACACCATCCAGACATTACTGGTTTGTCAAGGCAATAGCTAACTGGAGTGTACTGTGAGTAACTTAGATATGTGACCTCGATTAGAAACGTGTTATGTTCATATTGTTTTGATTTAACTTGATTTCTCTATATTAAATCGATATTGATATAATTATGACATTGATGATTCCGGACAATTGATTGTCTAAGGAGTTTGATATTCGGGATTGTATTGGGAGTGTTTATGATTTGAATGTGAATAAGGAAAATGAATTCTCAACTATATGTTGAATGTCGGACATAGATCCGATGAATTGTGTTAATTGAATGTGTTTCTTGACTAAAAAGTGATTGATGATATATTATGTTAAAATGTTACACTTAATTACATGAATATGCATTTCACATAAAGGAGTTATGACCGAAGCAACCAACGTGAAAAGAGCTTTAAGCTTAGATATGTGCACACAAAGCCTCAAGCTTAACGTTTAATAAACTCGATATCTACAACGGGTACGGGATAATACTGAAATGAGCCCAGTATCCATAACAGATACAAGACCGATAACCGATAAATAGGCGCATGGTCATAACAAAGTAAAAATGGAAGTGAGTCCCATTTGCATTTGCAGTTGTATCTTTACATGTGTTTATGAAATTTCTTGCAAATGAATGTTGAATTATATTGAGATGACATTGTGAAATGCCTATGAACTTGATGGTGATATGAAGAATTGTGATAAATGAGCGAAATATTCTGAGATGATTATATGAAGTTTATGCATTCAAAAGGTGCTTATGAAATGATTAAGTAAAGTGATTGTATTGTTAAGGTTCTTGTTAAAGTATGATGAATAATGTGATATATGAGACATAAATCTGTATGATGTGTTATATTGATTTAGATAGGTTTTATTATTATGATATATATGATCTGATTTGAGTGAACATATCAATGATGGTTCACTCATTATGTTCGCAAAACTCATCAAAATTGCAATGTTGATTTTCAAGCACTGAAAGGAGACCTTGCTTGTAAAGCAATCTAGTTGGTGTATATTATTATCCATTTTGGGATCAAAATATGGCTCAAAGGTCTGGTCAGCTGTCATCTGAGGGGTTTAGATAGAGTGCTTTTGTATAGTTTTCATCTCATGTAGAATATTTTGTATAAACAGTGTGAACACAAATGGTTTTTGTGTTGTAACTATATTGATGGTTTGTAATGAAATGACAATGTAAAACATGTTTTGTTATTGAAATGAGATATGTTAACATTTTAAATATTTATGTTCTTTATGATGCCATATGAAGTGAATGTGATTACTCTAACATGTCATTCTCGTAGGGTATGTGCTTAGATATTCTGAAGAATGTCGGGCTTATGTCCTATAGTAGTGGGATGTTACAATTTTGGGTACCAGAGCATGGTTTGGCATCCTTAGGGACATATAAGAGCATTTAGACATGATATATAGTGAGATATTTGTATAGTGATCACAACTATTGTTTGTTATATGTCATCTGCTATAGGAGATCGAGTCACAGAGTTAGCTAACCTTGAG
The DNA here is from genome assembly GCA_026546855.1 of Erythroxylum incrassatum. Lineage (NCBI taxonomy): Eukaryota > Viridiplantae > Streptophyta > Magnoliopsida > Malpighiales > Erythroxylaceae > Erythroxylum > Erythroxylum incrassatum. Next base: position 7,048,994 of record JANVCL010000005.1, on the reverse strand, counting down.
TCCATAGGAGCCAATAGAGAGTCTCCAATACCACATTCTGAACCAAAGCCTCTGAGAATTCCTGAGAGGAGAGAGAGGAGGTATGATAAGCTTAGAAAGCAAGGGGATGTAAACTTTTATGGAAGTACAAACCCTACGAAGGCAAAAAGTTGGTTAGAAAGAACTTAATGGGTGTTTGATCAGATGGACTGTGAGTTTGATGAAAGGTTCGACTACTTAGTCTTGTTACTACAAGGTCCAACTTATTAGTGGTGGAAGACTGTTTCCGACAGTTCCGCCCAACCTTGTAGACTGAAGTGGGAAGATTTTCTGAAAGTTTTCAAGGAGAAATATATGCCCAAGATTTACCTAGATAGGAAGATGAAAGAGTTCTTGGATCTATAATAGAGGAATCTTACTGTAGCTGAGTATGAAGTGAGGTTTAATAAATTAATGGAGTATGCTACTGCTTTAATTCTGAATGAGGAAGAAAAGTGTAAGCGGTTTGAAGATGGACTGAATATGGAGATCAGAATGAGACTGGCCATTACCAATTTAAGTACCTTTATTGAGCTGAGAGCTGCCTCAATCCAAATTGAACAGTTACTAAAAGATGGGTAAAGAGAGTACAGGCAGGAGTTTAGAATGACAAGGTGGGTGAGTCCTAAGTTGATTCTAGCAGGAGATTTAGTAAACACTAGAATATATCATTCTAATCACAGACTAGATCGAGACAGTAGGGATTTAGACCGAGAGGTGGTTTTGTTCAGGCTAGTAGTGGCAGAGGTCAAGTATCTGGTAGGCAAACATAACAAATGCCTAGTTATGAGCATTGTGGAAAGAAACATGGTAGAGAATGTTGAAGGTTAACGGGAGCTTATTTATGTTGTGGCTCTTTTGAGCACCAAATTAGAGACTGTCCCACAACTTTAGGAGCACAGTCTAGAGTGAGAGGGGGATCAGTGGCTGAGACTTTTGTCCAGCAAAGTAAAGCCAGTGGAGCGGGACAGAGAGGCAAAGGTAGAGGCAGAACTAGTTCAACAAGTCCTAGTGTTAGGACTGAAGTGCGGACTAACTAGCCGCAGTCTTAGATCAGGATCTCTGCCATCACTAGACAGGAGGCACAAATCCCCAGATGTTGTTGCAAGTGTGTTGTATATCTTTCAATTTGAGGCTTTTGTATTATTAGATTCAGGATCCACACATTCATTCATTGAACCACATCTGACATCTAAATTGCATTGTAAGAGAGAGATGATGAAATTTGGCTTAGTAGTGAGTACTCCGATGAGAAGTACTATAGTGAGTGGGGAAGTTTGTAAAGGGTGTATCATTCAGATTGATCAGGCAGGGTTGGAAGCTAATTTGATAGTATTACAGTTGAAGGAGATAGATCTTATATTGGGTATAGACTGGCTTATTGCACATAGGGCGGTAATGAATTGTTATACTAAGGAAGTAACTATTGAATCCCTTAATCAACCAAAGGTTATATTTCGAGGTGGTAGTCAAGTAGTGCCAGCCAGACTAATTTCCTCAATGAGTGCCTTTAGGCTAATCCGAGGTGGATGTGAGGCATACCTAGCCTATGTAACTGATACCCGAACTGAGCAAACAGTATGGAATATTGCTGTTGTTAGGGATTTTTTGGATGTGTTTCCTGCAGAGTTATCAGGATTGCCCCCAAAAAGGGAAACATAGTTTATGATTGACTTAGTTCTAGGTACTACTCCTATATCGATTCCTCCATATAGGATGGCACCTATCGAACTTAAGGAATTGCCAGAGTTGTTAGATAAGGGTTTTATTAGATCCAGTGTGTCGCTTTGGGGAGCTCCAGTATTGTTTGTAAAGAAGAAGAATGGGGCTTTGAGATTGTGTATTGATTATAGGTAGTTGAATCAGGTGACAATGAAGAACAAGTATCCTTTACCGAGGATAGATGATTTGTTTGACCAGTTATAGGGAGCTCAAGTGTTTACTAAACTGGATTTGAAATCAGGGTACTATCAGATGAAGATAGCATAAGCTGATGTACCTAGGAGTGCATTTAGAACCAAATATGGCCACTTTGAGTTTTTGGTGATGTCTTTTGAGTTGATAAATACTCCAGCAGCTTTTATGGCACTAATGAATAAGGTGTTCAACCTTACTTGGATCATTTTGTGATTGTGTTTATAGATGATATTTTAGTGTACTCGAATAGCAGAGAGGGACATTTCAAGCATTTGAGGCAAGTCGTATAGATAATGAGGGAGAAACAATTATATGCCAAGTTCAATAAGTGTGAATTCTGACTTGATCAAGTAGTATTCTTGGATCATATAGTGTCTGGATAAGGTATACAGGTGGACCCAAAGAAAGTTGAAGTAGTGATGACGTGGGAAGCCCCGAAAAATGTGTCTGAGATATAGAGTTTTCTTGGGTTAGCAGGTTATTATAGAAGGTTTGTCGAGGAGTTTTCATTGATCTCAGCCCCTTTGACAAAGTTTCTAAGCAAGAATGTACCTTTCAAATGGACTGCTGAGTGCCAAAAGAGTTTTGAGGAGTTAAAACACCGATTGACTACAACACTGGTGTTAGCTATACCATCAGGATCTAGAGGATATGTTGTGTATAGTGATGCTTCACACCAGGGGTTAGGATGTGCAGTAATGCATTATGATAGAGTGATTGCATATGCATCAAGACAGTTAAGGTCTCATGAGTTTTACTATCCAGTTCATGATTTAGAACTTGCTTCGGTGGTGTTTGCTTTGAAAAATTGGAGACATTATCTATATGGTGAAACATTTCAAATATTATCATAAAAGCTTGAAATATTTATTGAGTCAGTAGGAGTTGAATATGAGACAAAGGTAGTGGATTGAATTACTTAAAGATTATGATTGTACGATTAACTATCACCCTAGTAGAGCTAATGTTATTGCTAATGCATTCAGTAGGAAATCTAATAGCAGTGTGGCACAAATTCAAACATCGAGGTTACCAAATTTAGTACAACTGAGAGCATTGAATGTTGAGCTAAATTTGGGATAGAATGAAATATTGATAGCTACATTGAAGCTTAGAACGGTATTGCATGAAAGGATCAGAAAAGCTCAAAGAAAGGATCCAGAATTTATGAAGCTTATTGAAAAGTTGAAATAGAATTCGAGTTCTAAGCTTGAATTGAGAGACAATGTATTATAGTTAAAGCAAAGATTATGTGTACCTGATGTTGATGATCTAAGAAAAGAAATTTTGGAAGAAGCTCACCTAGCAGTCTATGCTATACATCCTGGTACTACCAAGATGTACAGTACTCTAAAATAACATTTCTGATGGCTAGGAATATAGAAGCAAGTGGTGGAGTATGTAGCTAATATTTGACTTGTCAACAGATTAAGGCTGAGCGTCAAGCTCCGGTTGGGAAGTTACAGTCACTGTCAATTCCGAAGGAAAAATAGGAGAGAATTACTGTGGATTTTATTATGGGATTATTGAGGACTCCGAGGCAACATGATGCTATTTTGGTCATTATTAATAGATTGACGAAATTGGCCCATTTTTTACCAGTGAGAGAGAATAATACATTGGAACAGTTAGCCCAAAAGCATGTTAATGAGGTAATGAGATTGCATGGTGTCCCAGTATCTATTGTGTTTGATTGGGATCGTAGATTCACTTCCAGATTCTAGGGTAGTTTATAGGTAGCTTTGGGTACGAAACTGAACTTCAGTACAATATTTCATCCTCAGATAAACGGACAGAGTGAGAGGACTATTAAGACTGTTGAGAATATGCTCAGAGCTTGTGTTTTAGAGTTTCAAGGAGTATGGGATCAATACGTAGCTCTTATCAAATTTACATACAAGAATCACTATCACAGTAGTATTGGTATGGCTCTATATGAAGAATTATAAGGCAGAAAGTGTCGTTTGCCATTGTATTGGGATAAATAGGGTTTAAAGATCGTTGAAGGACCATAATTGATTCAGGATATTGTGGATAAAGTGAAATTGATTCGTAGCTGAATTAACGCTGCTTAAGATAGACAAAAGAGTTATGCCAATCAGCATCAGAGGGATATGGAATACCAAGTGGGTGATAAGGTATTTCTAAGAGTATCATCTTGGCGAGGAGTGCTGAGGTGTGGTAAAAAGGGTAAATTTAAGCCCTAGATACATTGGTCTATATGAGATTACTGAGAGAGTAGGACCATTGGCTTATAGACTAGCATTACCGACTAAAATGGATCAGATTCACAACGTGTTCTATGTGAGTATGCTTAGAAAATATCGATTGGATTCGACCCATATACTACCTACTCAGGAAGTTGGAGTTGCAACTAACCTGAGTTATGTTGAAGAACTGGTAAAGATAGTTAGTTATCAGACTAAGCAGTTGAGAAACCTAGTAATTCAATTGGTCAAAGTTCTTTTGAAGAATCATTCTGGAGAAGAAGACACTTGGGAAACTGAAAAGAACATGAAGAATCAGTACCCCCACTTATTTAATCAAACAGGTAAAAATTTCGAGGATAAAATTTCTTAAGGGGGAAAATTGTAATAGCCCGTTTTTCATACTAAAGGTTAGAACCTTAGATTATTGAATATGAGTCAAATCATTTTAGCATTCATGAAATGCATTTCATTCACATGCATATCATTAGCCTATAATTGAGTGACATTTGGCTATAGCGTAATTGGATTCATGAATTGAAAAGTAAAGGAGTTATCTGAAGGTGTTTGTGCCCAGCTTCATAGGAATATGAAGCACTACTAACCCACGAGTAGGATTCTTTTTTCCATTTTGTTATACTAATCCCATAGCCAGGTTCACATGGCGTGGTGTAATTTTCCCCACTGGAATCACCATGTTGATTATATAATGAACTTTTCCCACTTGATCTAACAATATTAGTTTCTTATCCTTGTAGATTATCATGTTTGCAGTCAGAGAATGGGTTGCATCACAAAATGATACCACTTGATAGGATCAATCGAAATTTTATTTGGGATAAAATTGATTAGATGCAACGACAAAAATTTGATAAAATAGAGAAGACACAAATTTACGTGGTTTGGCATAAGCTTATGTCCACGGGCGAAAGGAAGCAAAATCCTCTAATAAATTAGAGAGATACAAAAAGAGAATAAAATAACACTAAACCCTTAAACCCAAATACACCCAATCTGCTTACCACTCACAAAATTAATTATGGAATTATAGCACTCATGGGCTCTCAAAACTTTTTTAAGATTGTCTCTCTATATTTTTTTTCACCTCTTTAACTTAATAACCCAATACATATATATAGAGTGCTAAGTTGGCTGATTTGAAAGAAACGTAGAAAAGTAGTCAACTTTAATTGGCAAAATAAAAGTTAGATACAACTAGTAATATTTAATTTTGAGTTGGCAAAGTCATAACTTTCTTGAATTTTCATAATCTCTCTTGCACCAAATTAGTATATTTTCTTCACTTTCTCCATTAAACCCTCAAGGGCTTGCTTCAAATATGACAAATTCCAACCAAATCCAAGCAATTCTTGAACTTACTCACAGAAAGAGATTTAGTCATCATATGAGATGAATTATCTACAGTGTTAATCTTCTTCACAATAATATTTCCTTAAGAAATAATTTCATGAACAAAATGGTACCTAACATCAATATGTTTTGTCCTTTCATGAAACATTTGATCTTTTGTCAAGTGAATAGCACTTTGATTATCACAATGGATGACATTCACCCGACTATTTGAATTAAGCTTAGCAACTAAACCTCTTAACCAAATAGCTTCCTTTATAGCCTTAGTTAGTACCATATACTCTGCTTCTGTAGTAGATAATGCAACTATAGACTGTAAAGGAGCTTTCCAAGTAATGACACTTCCACCAAGAGACATAACCAGTAATGGATCTCCTTTTATCAAAATCACCTGCATAATCTAAATCAATATAACCATTCGCACTATCCTTACTCCTTCCAAACTCCAAATAACAAGTAGTAGTGCCACGTAAATATCTCAAAATTCATTTCACTATTTACCAAAGCTCTTTACAATGATTAGACATATATCTACTAGCAACATTAACTGCATGTGAAATGTCAGGATGAGTACGAACCATGGCATACATAATACTACCACCTGCTCTGGAATAAGGAACATGTGACATGCACTAAATATCCTTTTTAGAATGTGGTGATAAAGCAGTAGAGAATCTAAAATGAGCAGCAAGTGGGGTACTTACAGGTTTGGCATTTTTCATGCCAAATCAATCCAGAACCTTCTCAATAAAACTCTTTTAAGTTAGATAAATTTTGCATTAAATTCTATTTCTCTAATTTCCATACCTAAAATTTTATTAGAAGCTCCCAAATCTTTCATCCCAAATTCGCCACTTAAATCTTCTTTTAACCTGTTGATCTCATAAATATTCTTGGCAGCATTAAGCATATCATCAATATAAAGTAGCAAATAAATGAATGAGCCATCATCAATTTTTCTAAAGTACACACAACTATCATATTGACTCCTCAAATAGCCAAAATCAATCATAAAGGAATCAAACCGCTTATACCGCTATCTAGGAGATTGCTTCAAAATATACAATGATTTCTCTAACAAGCAAACATGGTCTTCTTTACCTTCAGGTCATGACATATAAATTTTCTCCTTAAGTTTACTATCTAAGAAGGCAGTTTTGGTATCCAATTGTTCTAGTTCTAAGTCATACATGGCAACAAAAGCAAGCAAGACATAAATAGAGCTATGTTTAACAACAGGTGAGAAAATACCATTAAAGTCAATTCCATAAACCTAACTATAGACCTTTGCAACTAACCATACCTTGTATCTAGCATATTGAACACCTGGAATGCCTTCTTTCTGCTTAAAGATCAATTTACAGCCAACGCTCTTCTTATATTTAGGGGTTTCACCAATTCGTGGGTTCTATTTTTATGGAGAGACTCCACCTTTTCTTTGCATAGTCACTAACCATTTAGCTTAATCATCACAAGAAACTGCTTCTAAATATGTGGAAGGTTCACAAACATCATCAATTTCTTATGCCACAGCTAATGCATATGCAACATAATCTATATCAACTAATATTGAGGTTTTTTTCTCTCTCTCCTTGCCTTATGTGTAATGATGGAATACTCCTCTTATGGTAATTCTTTGTTTTAATAACAATAGGAAACTGAATCAGGTCTTGCTATAAGACATCATCCTTTAAAGGTAATTTCTCCACCTCAACTTCTGTAAGCTTAACTGGATTCTTCACGTCTGTGTCAACAGAAATAGGAAGCTCCTTTCTTATGTGAAGCATAGCAGACTCATCAAATATTATATCCCTATTGATTACAGTTTTAAGTGTTTTAGGATCAGAATATCAGACTTTATAGCCCTTTACACCAAGAGGATAACCAATAAAAATGCCCTTTTTAGATCTAGGCTGTAATTTACCGTCATTAACATGAACATAAACTAGACAACCAAACTTCCTCAAATTAGAATAATCAACAGGTTTACCAAACCATAATTCTTCTGGAGTACTGCAATTAATGGCTGTAGATGGAGAATGATTAATCAAGTAGCAAGTTGTAAAAGCTGCCTCTACCTAGAAATCTTTAGATAGGCATGAATTGGATAACATGCAGTGGACTTTCTCTAACAGAGTTATGTTCATACGCTTGACTACACCATTCTGTTGTGGAGTCCCTCTGATAGTAAAGTTTATGATAATACCTTCATCTTTGCAAAACTTATTAAATTCACTATCGTAAAACTCCAACCCATTATCAGTGCGAAGATGCTTAATTTTCTTTACTGTTTGCTTTTCTACCAAAACCTTCCACTATTTGATGGTGTTAAATACATCATTCTTGTGTTTGAGAAAATAAACCCAAACCTTTCTGGAGTAGTCATCAATGAAGGTAAGCATATACAGAGCATCATTTTTTGAAGGAACACGAGTAGATCCCAAAAGGTTTGAATGAACATAATCCAAAATACCTTCAGTTTTGTGTACTACAGTGTTGAAGCTAACTCTTTTCTATTTGCCAAAAACACAATGCTTACAAAATTCTAACTTTGATGTACTTTGGCCACATAAAGGACCCTCTTACTCAAAACATCCAAACCCTTCTAACTTATGTGTCCTAGCCTTATATGCCACAATTTATTAAAATTAGAATTTGATGTAGGAGATGAAGAGACAATATTTGTACCTCTAACAACAGATCCTTGTAATACATATAATCTGTCATTTTGCCTCAAACCTTTCATCACAACAAGAACACCTTTTAGAACTTTTAAAACCCATTTCCACCAGTAAATTCATGACCAGAAGCATCTAGTATACTCAATGAAATAAGATTCTTCTTTAAGTCGGGAACATGTTGCACTTTAATCAACGTTCTCACTACGCCATTAAGAATTCTAATTTTAACTGTGCCAATTTCAGCAATCTCATGAGGATAACCATCAACCATTAGAACAACTCCATTGTACATTAGTTCATAGGTAGAAAACCAATCCTTATTATAACATATATGACAATTACAAACAGAATCTAAGATCCACCTTTTCATAGATTTGTAGTTATCCTTTATTACAGAGAGAACATTGTATTCAAATTCTTCCTCTACAACACTGACTTCAGCGAGCTTATCATCATTCTTTTTTTGATCTTTGTCTTTATTTTGTTGCCTATTCTGCAACTTGAAACATTCAGAGTTAATTTGTCTTTTTTCTTGCTATAATTGCAAGTCATATTCCTATGCTTGGATTTAGATCTAGATTTGGGTTTGCTATTAGTAGAATCCCTATTAGTAAACCTCCCTCTAACGATCAAGCTTTTTATAGGACCATCACTACTTAATGCAAGTTCTTTATCTATAAGCTCTTTTGAAAGGAATGTTAACTTAACCTCCTCAATAGTAGGTGTAGGCCTAATGAAAATCATAGTATCTTTAAAGTGCTTATATGAAAGAAGTAGTGAGTGTAGAAACATAGGAGCTTTATCTTCTTCATCGTAACTAATAGCCATTTTTTCATATTGAATGATTAAAACCCTAGACTATTACATATGAGTCATGTCATTAAG
>JANVCL010000005.1:7009386-7039815 GCA_026546855.1 Erythroxylum incrassatum | reverse complement strand
CTCACTTTAGCTTATTGACTTTAAGAAAGAAAAAACCTCATAAGTTTGTTTAGTAAAGAGCTGGTTGGATTGGCTGATTCAACCTAACCAGCTAATTTTCAACCAGCTCCTCTATAGGAGCGTTTTCCTCGATCAGCTGATATTTTTTGACTTTTTTTCCATTTTGCCCTCACTACGCTTAACCCTCTCGCGTCTCTTTTTCTACAGACTCTTCCTCCTTCTGTTGCTTTACTCTCGTTTTCTCTCACCATCTTACCCTCATGCGATCTCGGTTTTCTTGCTTCATTCGTTCACTTCCACACATCAATGAAGGAGAGTAGACCAAATGGAGAGAAGGTTTGAAATCGATTTCGGTGTCATGGAGGAGTTCAGCCCCGAAGTAGAAAAGGAAGAAAATGGCACCGTCGATGAAAGATCGTCTGCTAACAGGTGGCTTCCTCTTGAAGCTAACCCCAACTTCATGAATTTTGATTTCCGATTGGCAGTCTTGTTTTTAGGATAAAGTTTGTTTTTTTTTGTTTTTGCTACTAGTGGTCGTTTCCTTAACCGTTCAAAACTGGCAATTTTTGGTCTTTTTTTAGTGTTCATGTAGATCGATCGAGGTAAAGCGTTCGTGGGTCATCTGGATTTTAAATCTGCTTGAACTAGGAATCTCTTGTTTTTTTGTTGGATTTTACTCTGTTCTTGTAGTTTTTGTGTCTGTTTGAATTCAACCTTGGCTAGTAATTATCTATAAAGTAGAGCTTGTTAACTAATTTGGTTTATGTTTTTTTCTTCGATTTGTAGGTTAAAGGAAAGACCCACTCTTGGGTAAGTCTTTTTCTAGGTTAACTTTATGCTTTCTTCCTCATTCCTTGGAATATGGTCGCAAGAAGTATGCTTTGCATTTTTAAGCTTCATCGTTTAACTTTTGTATATTGATCTTGCTTTTTATCTCGAAGAATAAGATTAATCAATGAACTTTTATACCATATACGCATCTAAAGTTTCTGATTCTAGCTTATATTGCGTGCTTTATTCTGTGAGGAGTATTACCTACTTCTTCATGTAATTGATTACAAAAGGGCATCCATGTTAAACTACTTGTTTCATTTTTTCGTTTGATCATATTTGAGTTGAATTAGAGACACTAAATCTTGTTGAAAGTTTTGGTTTTGCTTGCTATCAAATGTATCATTGAAAGAGTAAGAGTATGTATTATAACTTCTTTCTGATGGGTTGAGACTTAAGGCTCAAACTTTTTGCTTAATGGTGCTATTTGTTTTAAGTAAAGATTCTTACTTTCTAGCTAATAGGATCTGCATGGAATGGAAAGTTAGAAGTCAATAGTTTAATTCTTAATCTATCGACTTTATACCTCTACCTTGAATATATTTGGAATCTTAATGCATTTCTTTGTCTAGTCAAACTGATACCTAAAATATTGTTTCATGACTAAATACAGTCATTGCAGGTGGCAAAAAGAGCTGAACGACGGTAAGCTTCATCTTTAACTTGATTTCCTTTCAAATAACTGGATTTGAATTTAGGTAACATGTATGTCCTGGGAGTGGTCATTATGTTGTATCTATCATCTTATTTATATTTTCAATTCTATTTAAGTGCCTTAGATGTTCCAATAGTATAATCCTTACTGCTAGATTGAACATTGCATATTCTGTAACTTTGAGATGATACACTAACGACCATATGAGTGGAGCAGATGTATAGAAAATTCTGTGGTCTTTAGGTCATATGGACTGATGTGATGCGATGATGGGTTCCTTTGTCTGTTTTATTAAATATTAGTACTTGATAATTGTAGCTATTGGGAAAACTTGCAACTGCAACAAAAACCATCATTTGAGCTATCAGAAAAACTTGCAGCGGGGACCAATAGGGTTCGAGGTTAGTGATTTGCAGCATTGCCTTTTAGTAGCGTTAGAGCATTTCCGTGCCTTTGATTGCTTCATTGGCTTCTTGAATCTCTCTCTCCCTCTCCATCTCTCTTGGTCAGAAGTGGTATGATTGATAAATTAGCTCACTGCAATTAAATTCTGGTTCTAATGTCTTTGTTATATCCAGATTTTATCATCTATTGTTTGTTATCCACTGCATACTTTGCTAACCAAGTTTCTGTTCTAGGTGTAACATTGTTGTTCACTGAGCCTCCAGATGGTCGAAAACCTGACGTGAGATGGAGACTGTTTGTTTTTAAAGGTAGTGATATGTTGAATGGTAAGATTTGGGTCATCTTTAAGTGTTGTGATGTGATGGAAATTATAAGACCCAGAACCTTTTGAGGTTGAACCTGCGGCTTTGGCGGCAGCAGACCTCGATTTTAACAGAGTAGAGGTGGTGGCAGATAAAGATATTGCAATGGAGGGTAGGAGTGCAGATAAGGTTGTGGGAGTTAAAGAAGAAAGGAACACGACTCCAATTCTAGAGAGGGTATTGATGATCTTTGTTAACTTTGACTCTTCTTATACGAGTTCAAGTAACTATTATATTCATTCTCTAGATTGAGGCAGACTGAAGCAACACTAACTTTATTTTCTTTATTTTGTTGTTATTTCACATATAAGGATTTTGATTAAAAAGTTACCAAATCTTCTCGTCTTTATTATGGGCCATCCACATTTTGAAAAGTACTTGACTAATTTTATTGATCATGTCCAAATTAGTCTTTGGTATTGAAATGTCTATTACTAATATAAAGTGTATTGTATCGCATAAAACAACATTATTGTATCACTTAAAACAACAGTATCCGAAGTTCTTTTCCTCTTATATTTAATAATATTGTACAATTCCAAATTATAATGATTTCAATTTATTATAGATTTATTCTTTCATTATAATAGTGTCGTCACTTATTAATAGTTGTTTTTATTTGATAATCTATGTAATAAAAGTAGATAGTATATATTAAATTAAATTAATGTTTGTTTTGAGAGTGTTTTAATAGAAGTAGAACCATTAATAAAATGATTGTAATTAATTACAAATAAAAAATGTAAACATTATTTCTTCACACTCTTAGTCTAGTTTTTATTTAATCTTAATTTAGACATATAAATTAACTTTTTTTCTATAGGTAAGTAAGTTTATTATTATTATTAAATGTTTTATGTTTTTTATTAAAGCTATGAACTTAATTTTTGTAGAATTAAATATCTAAAATTTAAATTTCTATAAGAATATTCAACTAAATACTAAGATATATAATATTTATACCCTTATAATTTTTTTATAATCATGTCCTCATAAGTCATTTTACACAGAAACAGCTAATACTAAATAGCTAATTTTACCAAACATCTCTAACAAACAGCTAATGCAATCTGCTGGTCAAATCAGTTGATAGAATCAGCTATCAGCTAACAGCTAATGCAATCAACTGATTGCCAAACAAGGCCACAATGTCTCTATAGCAATTGATGGATGAGTTAGGAAATGCAACATGATGGTGATAACTTTAGATGATTTTGACTTGATTCTTGGCATAGATTTCTTGAGGCATAACACGACTATTTTATATCCTCATTTACTTGGGTTGATGTTCATGGGAGATGATCCTCGTTATGCCTTTTGACTTAACAAATGCCCCTGTAACTTCCTGTAACCTTATAAATGATGTTTTGTATGAGTTCTTGGATGATTTCGTTGTGGTTTATTTGGATGACATAGTGGTGTAAGGTAGTAGCTTGGTAGAGCATGTTTTTCACTTATAACAGGCGCTGGATAAGTTGAGAGGACAAAAGTTGTATGTCAAGATGGAAAAGTGTGAATTTGCTAAGGTTGAAATCAAGTTCTTGGTGCACTTAGTTAGCAACCAGCAAGTGAGGATGGATCCAAGCAAGGTGCAAACAATTGTGGAATGGCAAGCGCCTAGCAAAGTTTCGGAATTGAGATCCTTCCTTGTCTTAGCAAACTATTATCGTTGGTTTATCGAAGGATACTACCAAAAGGTAACACCTCTCACTAATTTGCTCAAGAAGGGGAAGAAGTGGGAGTGGACTGACCATTTTGTGGCTGTCATTGTAAAGTTGAAACAGGCCATAGCATCAGAACCAATCTTGAAACTACCTAACTTTGAATTGCCTTTTGGAGTTCATATTGATGCATCTGATAAGGCCATTAAAGGAGTATTGGTGCAGAAGGGGCATCTTGTAGCTTTTGAAAGTAGAAAACTCAATGAGTTCGAATAAAAATATTCAACTCATGAGAAGGAAATGGTGGTAGTAGTGCATTGCCTAAGGGTGTAGTGTGTGTACATGTTAGGTCCTAAATTCATGGTGAAGATGGACATTGTGGCAAACACCTTCTTCAAGGTGCAAAAGAAATTATCAACCAAGAAAGCTAGATGGCCAGAGTTCTTGGCCGAGTATGATTTCATGTGGGAGCATAAACTTGGACGTGATAATCAAGTAGCTAATGCACGAAACGGCAAGGAGATAGTGGTTTCCTTATACAATCTGTCCAAGATTGAGGCAGATTTCATTGATCGAATCAAGCAAGGAGGGAAGCTAGATAACACCTACTACCGATTGGTGCAAGAGTTGCATGAAGGAGTCACTAAACGTTATTGGCTTAAAGATGAATTACTTGTGGCCAAGGGAGGCAAGTTGTATGTGCCTAGCTTTGGGGGGCTGCGAAGAGAATTGCTGAAGGCAACACACGACTCTCTATGGGCAGGGCATCTAGGACGTGAACGGACGATGGCTCTCCTAGCTAGAACATACACTTGGCAGCAAATGAAGCTAGATGTTGAAACATTTTGCAGAAATTGCTTGGTGTGCTAGTAAGACAAAGTGGAGAGGCAAAAGGAGGCAGCGTTACTCCAACTTTTCCACATTCCGAAAAGACCTTGGCTATCTATTTCTATGGATTTTGTTGTAGGTTTCCCAAAAGTTGATGGCAAAGGATCGGTGTTATTTGTGGTGGACAGGCTTTTAAAGTATGTTGTCTTTATGGCCGCACTAACTTGTTCAACAGAAATGGCAGCAGACTTGTTTTACAACAATGTTGTCAAACATTTTGGAGTTTCAACGGATGTGGTGAGTGATAGGGATCCTCGATTCACAGGCAAGTTTTAGATAGCCCTATTCAACACAATGAGGGTTGAACTCAAATTTTTCACTACCAATAACCCCAAAACTAATGAGCAAACTGAAATAATCAATGCACTGCTGGAAGATTATCTAAGGCATTATGTGACTGCTAGCCAAAAAAATTGGCTAAGTCTCTTGGATAGCTCTCAGTTTGCTTATAACCTGCATCAATCTTCTGTAACAGGGAAGAGTCCCTTCAAATTAATGTTAAGGCGATAGGCCCTAAATCCTTGGAGATAGTTAAACAACAGATGGGTGGCAAGTGTCCTACTACTTATAACTTTGTGAAAGATAGGCAAGAGTTATTGGATGAAACAAAGGATAGCTTAAGGAAAGTTGTCAAAAGAATGAAGAAATTTGCAGATTAGCACAGAAGGCCAGTCGACTTTGTTGTAGAAGAACAGGTTTTACTCAAGTTGACGCCCCAGATATGGAAAAAGATAAGTGGCAAGTCTGCTCACAAAAGGCTTGATTCCCAAATATAATGGCCCATTCGAGGTTATTAAGAAATTTGGTAATGTGGCTTATTGACTTGACTTACCTGAAAGACTAAAGGTTCACCCTATGTTCCATGTAAGCTATTTGCGCAAGTTTTATCAAGGAGAAGAAGAACCAAAAAGGAGTAAGCCAAAAAGAGCTCCGCCTAATATGCAAGTGCAATATGATGAAGAAGTTGACAAGATTCTTGATCATAAACGTTTGGGACAACATAAGAAGAATCGACAAACTGAATTTCTTATGAAATGAAAAGGTAAGGATGCAGCGAATGCAACTTGGGAGAAGGATACCTCTTTATGGCAATTTGAAGATAAGATTAAGAGGTACTTGGACAACCTTTCGACGAGGACGTTGTTTCCCTCTAGTGGGAGAGGTTTGTGAGACCCTCAGTAACTTTTGATCACATTTGCCCGAAAGGTGGGAGGCACTCACATGGACGTACACTTGCATTGAGGCATTTGCATATAGGCGTTTGGCATAGTGCGCTTATGGGCGACGTTTTCTCGCATGGACGATGCTCCTTAGCGTATGGGCGAGTCCCTTGATGCATTCTCGATTTGTTAGCTAAATGGGCGAGCGAGCATGCTTAGCATGGGCATTGACTCACAACAGTTGGTTACATGTAGCACTTGACAGTTGGTCCTTAGAAAAACTCACAAGGATCAGCCCAGGCAGTTATTCAGACCAAGGTAGTTTCATAACTATCCAATAACTGTATTTGTCTTTCAAATTGTAAGACTTATCTACAAGGGTTGTTGGCTATAAAACAGGTAAAAGCCTTCCAGACGGACAACTATGTGATGTACTTCATCTTTCTACAGTAAAGTCCCACAATTATAACAAACTCGTTGATTCCTTACAAACTTCGTTTGTTACTTCAATTCTTCTGCACACTTTGGACAGTACACTTTCTTGCTCACGTAGTGCACATTCTTAGGCGTAACTTGGTTGAATCAGGTGAGAAACTTGACAGCCATTATAAGGCACGAATGGGGATACATCTACCCTCAAAATCAACCTTGTAATGCCCCTTTTTCTTGCAATAATTGCAAGTCATATTCCTATACTTGGATTTAGATCTAGATTTAGGTTTGTTATTGGCATAATCCCTATTGGTAGACCTCTCTTTAACGATCAAGCTTTCTTTAGGAGCATCACTACTTGATGTAAGTTCTTTATCCATAAGCTCTTTTGAAAACAATGCTAACTTAACCTTCTCAACAGTAAACGTAGGCCTACTGGAAATCATATTATCTTTAAAGTGCTTATATGACCAAGGTAACGAGTGCAACAACATAAGAGCTTTATCTTCTTCATTATACTTGATATCCATATTTTCTAGATCCATCATAATAGAAAGAAATTAATCGATATGTGATTTTAGAGGTGTACCTTTAGCCATATTAATTATGTGCAAATGATGTTTTGTCACCAACTTCGTTGTAAGGGTTTTCGTCATGCATAATGACTTAAGCTTGCACCACAAATCTTTCGTGGTCTTTTCAGTATTAACCTCAAGCAGAACCTTGTTTTACAAACATAATTGAATGGTTGCCAGG
The DNA here is from genome assembly GCA_026546855.1 of Erythroxylum incrassatum. Classification (NCBI taxonomy): domain Eukaryota; kingdom Viridiplantae; phylum Streptophyta; class Magnoliopsida; order Malpighiales; family Erythroxylaceae; genus Erythroxylum; species Erythroxylum incrassatum. The sequence continues at coordinate 7,032,665 of JANVCL010000005.1, read as the reverse complement.
GCTTTCTCATCTACCTCTTGCTTTTGCTCTTCAGTCATTATCGCAAACATCTTGCACTTCTCTAATAGGGCTTTTTGTAGCCTATTTTGTGTCAAGATTGCACGTATCTTGATTTGCCACGAAGCAAAATTGACATTACAATCATGCTTCTCTATGTCAAATTTTGTCATAGCCATAACTAATCCCAAATAAATTTAAGTGACTTTGATACTACTCGTTATAATCGATCGAAAATTATTTGAGATAAAATTGATTAAATGCAACGACAAAAAATTTGATAAAATAGAGGAGACACAAATTTATGTGGTTCGGTATAAGCCTACGTCCACGGGCTAAAGGAAGTAAAATCCACTAATAAATTAAAAAGATACAAAAAGGGAATAAAATAACACCCAACCCTTGAACCCAAATACACCTAATGTGCTCACCACTCACAAAATTAATTATGGAATTATAGTACTTAAGGGCTCTCAAAACTTTATTAAAATTGGCTCTCTCTAATTTTTTCACCTTCTTAACTTAACAACCCAATACAAAAATATGGTGTGCTAAGTCGACTTATTTGAAAGAAACGTAGAAAAGTAGCAAACTTTAATTGGTAAAATAAAAGCTAAATACGACTAGCTTTGAATAAGTCAAATAACACATATTTATATAATAAATATATGTGCATTAAAATTGGCCATTATTTTCAAATTCACGAAAGTTACGACATTGTCAACTCAAAATTAACTATTGCTAACTGTCATTATTTGCTCTCCAATCATGACAACGAAGTGAATTTAATTCTTTGAAAAAAAATCAAGACATCAATAATAATTCATAGGGATGACAATAGGCCGATCTCACTAATTTTTTTAAAATTAAAAATGTGAAATAAAGTTTTTTTTAATTGAGTCCAGACCTGGTTTGTCCAGGCCCAAGTCTACCCAAAAGTTAACTTTTTTTAAGTAAATTAATATCGTTTTATTTTTAAAAATTAGGTCTTGGATCGATCTGGACTTGATTTGGCCCATACATCGACTCTTTGAAAACGCTTGAATTTAGATCCATAGGTCAGCCCATTGTCATTCATAACAATTCAATTAAGCTTTAAGCTCGACCAAGATTGATTGATTAGGATGAGATATCAAGTTTAGATAGGATTATGATTAATGGAGTTTAAACAAATATATTCTATTAAAAGAATTTATACAAATATAAATTAGAATATATAATTTTTTTTAGAAATTTATCACCATTATCAAAATTAATCATCTCTTATATGTTTGTAGTTTTGATGGTTTTACTTTTAAATAAGATTATTCATTATAAATTTTATCTAAATGTCTTAAATTTCTTTATGTTTATTTTTTATTTTTTCAGAAGTTTTGTTTTATTTTTAATAAAATTTTCATCGTAATTTTTCTTTTAATTTTGTTGTAAATAAGTATCCTTATTTTTATATATTATTTTAGTAATTTAAAATTCTATATTAACAAATATTTATTTAGATATTTATAATTAAACTTTATTGTGATTATTATCTTGCAGATGACAATTATATTTTAAGAAAACTAAAATTTTATGCAAGATAAATTTATAGTGTTTTTTTCAACTAAAATCGCATTTAATTTATCAAATTTTTATTCAAGGAAGTATTCTCTTACAATATGCGTTTTATGCTTTCATTCCTCGCGTTTTATTTTAGTCCCAGTTTCGTTCTATTTGCACTTTTCCTCACTTCGTTGCTCTGTCTGGTCTCCGTTTTCCGACGACAAGTTCCGGCACGGATACTACACTCCCTTTCAACTCAGATTTTTAAGAATTTTATTGGTACTACTTGGTCCTTTTCCTTTTTATTTTTCTCTGCTGTTTTGATGGAAAAATTTTGTCTTTGTCTTTGATTCTTGACTGATGTGTTTTGTTGGTTAATTGCTTATTTAACGCAGAATTATTGTTCTCTGAGCGTTTGTGTTCTTTTGGGAATAGTTTGCTCATTTATCTGTTTGGCCATTGGTGTTTCATGAAAAGTCGTGAATATGTGAAGTTTTGTTTAGTTGTAGGGGCTGAAGCTTGGTGCAGAATGTATGAAATTTCCTTTTTGAACGAAGAATCAAACATGAAAGACACAGAAACTATAAAGAATGGAACTTTTTCACATGCTTAGTGTTTTTAAAATAGGTTTTCTGATGCATAAAATGCTGCTAGTTTTGATTCTAAGGGCAGATGATATGGGAGTAATAAAAGATGGGAAAGTGTCGGGACTGCTACCAAGCTCTCAGGCGTTTGCCGTGCACTATCCAGGCTACCCTTCTTCTGTATCTCGTGCTGTTGAGACCCTGGGAGGAACTGAGGCAATTGCAAAGGTACCCACAAAAATTTGTTGTCGCTCTCATCACAACTATGGAAGCCCTTTTTGATGTCTTAGTCTTATTATTCTAGCTGCCGTGATTTTTTTAGGCACGTAGCTCTGAAATGAACAAGCTGGAGCTCCATTTCCGCCCAGAGGATCCATATTCACATCCTGCATTTGGGGAGCTTCGTCCTTGTAGTAATTTTCTACTGAAGATCTCCAAAAAGAAGACAAATTCCTCACTGAGTGCAGATAATATAGCAAGTAATCAACAAGAATCACAAGTTGAACCAGACCTTTGTGCTGATATTGTCAGTCAGCTCCCGGAGGCTTATCACTTTGATGGTTAGAGACTTATCTCTTCTTTTTATCTGTCTCACAAAACCAGGACTGGTATTCATCATGTATAAAAGTTTTCTTTGTGAAGGAATGGTAGACTACCAACATGTTGTGGCAGTTCATGCAGATGCTACACAAAGGAAAAAGAGAAATTGGACAGAAATGGAGGAGCCTCGATTTGGTAAAAAAAAATTACAGTACTGTTGTGTGTAATATTTGGAAAAGGTGGTCTGCTTTTAGTTCGAACGATGATAAACTATCTTTTTTTCATTTTTTCTTTTGTAGAAAAAGCAGGCTTAATGGATTTGGATAAAGAGGATGTGATGATTTTGCTGCCTCCACTTTTCTCGCTCAAGGATACTCCTGAGAATTTAGTGTAAGAAATCTACAGCTGTTGTTATTTACTTATATTGGCTAGCATGTAGTTTCTAATCTTGTGACCCTGTTGCTTCACCAACTAATTTCATTTGCCATACTTTCTAGTGTTATATATTAATTGTATAGTTAAAATTATCTACTTACTGGCAACGGTAAAAAGAAACAAGATGTGCTTATTTGGCATGAGTAAGTTGCAAATTCTAAGTGGATGGCATGAATAAGTTGCAGATTCTAAGTGGATAAGGATTGTGTGTAAAAGAGAAGAGGATGGAACCTTGTGTATTTGCTAGGATTACCAGATCAATTTGATTGAAACAGTTGGATAAAATAGGGTTTGGTTGATCCATTGCCTGTTGATTTTTTCAGTGGGATTTTATTCTTTTCACTTAACAGGTTAAGACCACCAGGCATTTCACTTTCAAAGAGGAAACAAGATGAAGGTGTGGAGAATCATTTTGAGGTACTGACTAATTAAATGTGGTATTAAAGCTTAAAATATATTCTGTATATCATGTAAGTGGGTCTTGTATTAAGCTATACAACTAGACCTCTGCAACTCCAATGCCCACTTTTTGAATTGACGATGATTTTACTCTTCTTGTTGCAGATGAACATAGAGCCAGCCCTTGCTATTGATTTTAACATTAAAGATATCCTGATTTGTTAAGTTTGTTCAACCAGATTTTTGCTATCTCTCATTATAGCCCTTTGTTTTCATGAGTAAAGTTATTTCTTTGAGATCTGACATGCAGACCATTCTGGTTATTAGTCGCTCCAACTCAGGTTGTTCATCTCCTTACACATGTAATTATAATAACCCTGGTAGTCGACATCTTATTAACTTTGCCATGTGTGAAATATTCTTAGGGCAGTGAGTTATCAATGAGAATAATGCTTCAAATAAAATGATCGGTTAGATTGTTGGTTTTAAACCGTTCCCATGATTTTTGGAGTTTATTTCCTGTAAAAACCTGTAACTATATCTTCAGAGTGTTAATCCAGCTGATATAAGCTTTCCCGAACACAAGCATGATGGTGAATAATTTAACTTCCATAATGGATTAAGTAGCATCCATTTTACAAACCAAGTACTTGATTTCATGGATCAGTTTAATGTTATAAATCTTAATGACCAAATTTATAGCAAACTATTACATTGTACAGTTTCTCACGTGCATTTTGCCTAAACATTATGGGTGTTGATCCTTAGTGATGTTTGGAGGAACAAATTATACTGAAACATTGCACAGAAGACAGTATCTAGAAAACAGCCTCTAATAAGACTCATTGAAGATTTCAGCTTTTGTGATCTGCTGCTTCACCTTCGTATTGCATAGGTATTCTGTGTGTCGCTCCTTTTTGCCAGGTTTAGCGAAGCTAATGAAATTGAAGCATATGTAGAAGATAATGTGGATGAAACAACCTCCAGGAAAGACATTGAAAGTTTTGAAAAGTTTCTTCTTGGGAAAATTATTCCTTTTGTCTTGTTTCCCTTAGCTTTCACACAGATTCCCAAGGAAATAAATTGGAAGGAATACATAAAACAAGGTTCAGAACTGTGGGAGTGGCAGATGGCTGTATTTGATCTATTTCAGGAGCGGCCCATTTGGCCCAAAGATTCACTGACCGAGCGCTTACTCAATAAGGGTCTGAGATTTAGCCATCAGATGCTTAAAAGGTGCTCTTCCTGCCTCCTTCCCCCTGCTATTGATTCTTGGTTCACTTTCATTTGGAAATCCCTTACACAATGAGAAACTTTATCTCGTTTGATGGCCTCTAATGTGTGTAATTAATTCTGATTTTGCATACAGGCTTTTACTCGCAGTTGCATATTACTTTTCAGGTGGACCATTTCTAAGATTCTGGATCAGAAAAGGATATGATCCTCGCAAAGATCCTGAATCTCGGATGTAAGGAGCTTCATCTTAAGCTGTTTCAAAATTTCTTCCTTATTGTTACATTATTTCTTGTTTTCGCTTTTATTTATTTGCATTTCTGTACTTAACGTTTTTTCCTCTATTAATTTTCTAAGCAGCTGAGATTAAACAATCAATATTGTGCTTTTTTTAACCTTGTCAAGTTTAATTGCTTAAATGCATTCTTTTCCTCTTCACTGTGATATTTCTGTGGTAGACGATTGGTGTGAGACATGGATGAAGTATAAGCAGATGGATTTCAAATAAGTGAAAGATGAAAATTATTTATGGCACAACACGTATGATATTTTGTTGAAAATAGTAAATTGTTAATGGCTTTAATACATTTGAATCATCTGCTGCAAGCAGGATGTGGGGAACTATGCCTGGGTAACAGTGACAGGCAATCTAGTAAATTAGTTCATCTTCATCTATATAAAGATTGATGAGTTACACAGTTCATATTATTACAATGGTGTGAAGATCATCTCACACATGTGAATGGCATCTTAATACAAAGTTTGCACATCCAAGGTTCAATCTTATGTTATGCTTGTGACTGTCTTCTGACAGATATCAACGGATTGATTTTCGAGTGCCGCCATCATTAAAGAGTTATTGTGATGCCAACTCTGATAATCGGTAAGTTATCATACCTGAAAATTGGAAGTAGTTGATGGATTGAATTTTTATCTGCAACAATTGTTCCAGTAAATGGTGAGGTCTTTGGCCTATGATGAAAACTTCAACAACTTTGTTGAACTACATAGCTGATTCCATCATCTTAAGAGTTCTTGTCAAGCTTGAATGCATATCTGAGCATGTAATGACACTTTGAATGGAGTGGAAATTCCTTCATTATCAAGAGATTGCAGTACATGGTGAACAATCCTGAAAATTGTTCCTATGAAATAGATTGCTAATTTATTTCCATCTCAGCTTAACATTGTACACCTTTTGTGGTGGTCTGGAACATTTCTGGAAAACAATTTGGTTTAATCTTATGTAGAGTTATCAAGATTCAATGATGGCCATAGGATATGTATTCGTGCTTTGTGAACCACAAAGACAAATTCAAAAATTCACCTGCATGCATCAACAGACATCTCTACGAAAGAATATATACATGCATGAATGCACATGAGAAGGCATTTTCTTCATGTCCCTCTGGTGGTTGTCTTATACTTCTTGAGATTCACTGGTGAACTGTTTAGTTAGGAACAGGAATGAGGGCAATTCCAGAAAATTGTTTCTCTCTATTAATATATGAATTTCTGGCTAATGATTGGGCAGGCATGTAGATGTTTAACTGGGTCTATTTGGTAGTAGCATGCATTGCAAGCATTTGCATGCCACCATTGTCCACAAGCAACCATGAAAATTACACCTCTTCATCCTGAGAATATTTATTATTTTGTCACAATTTAATCGGGATTCATAGGATGACTATGTGCTTATAAATCTCCTACAGTCTGCAGGTCAAATGGGAGGATTTATGCAAATTTAAAGTTTTTCCATACAAATGTCAGACATCATTCCAGCTGTACGAACTTGATGATGATTACATTCGAGAGGAGATAAGAAAGCCCCCAAAGCAGACAACTTGCACAGTGAGTTTGTTGAATTGGCTTGATATTTACTATAAGATTGTTTCTTTTTCTGTATATTCAATAATATTGTTTCCTGAGGTATACCGGTGCATTCACATAACTGCATGAATACAGAATAATATATCACGTTCTTTAGTGTTAGTTTTCTAATATAGACCTACATGGCTAACATGGATCCCATATTCTATCTGATTTACACTTAGAATTAATATGGCAAGATAAAGACTTATTTCCGGAGCAAATCTCATGCTAGTATGCCTCATGACTTGCTTGCTTGCACACTTGTGAAGAATTTTACAGCCTGCATAGCTGACACCCTAACCTGGCAGTCTTATTGTTTCACATCCCTTTTCTATAGTTTGATTTGATTGTTCCATCTAATGTGTGCTGTTAACGATGTTAACAAGTAGTGGTTGTGAGAAAAGTTGTAACCTCTCTGTGTTAGGCTGATAGTATATATATAATAAAGAGTTGGAGCATAAATATTAATCATACCCAGCTTGTTACATATATAATCAACCCGATTCCCCACTAATGATTTGGTACAGATATCCGCTAATTGTTCTCCGGTTCTCACATGACTTATTGAAATCAAATTTTGTTGAACTTTTTCTCTGATAAAATGGCAATCAACTTCGATGTGCTTGGTTCCTCATGAAAAACAGGATTCTTGACAATGTGAAGAGCTGCTTGATTATCACGCCATAGCTCCATTGGACTTGTTTAAACGATGCCTATCTCATCAAGTAATTGTCTTAGCCACATCAACTCACATGTGGCTTGTGACATAGCCCTATATTCCGATTCAGCACTTGATCTAGCTACCACTGTTTGTTTCTTTATCTTCCAAGAGATCAAATTCCCTCCTATAAACGCACAATAACCTGAAGTGGATCGTTTGTCACTCGGAGGCCCTATCGAATCTGCATCTGAAAATGCTTCTATCTTTCTATGATCATGATTTGAATGGAGTATACCTTTTCCAGGAGCTCGTTTTAAATATCTCAAGATATTCATTGCTGCATCCCAATGAGATGCGCGCGGTGTACTCATGAATTGACTTACTACACTCACACAATAGGCTATATCTAGTCGGGTCATAGAGAGATAATTAAGTTTTCCCGCTAATCATCGATATTGCTTAGTGTCCTCAAGTAATTCTCCATCTTCTGCACTAAGTTTCAAGTTTGGTGCCATAGGAACTTCTAGAGGTTTTGCACCAATCATTCTAGTCTCTGTTAACAAATCAAGAACGTATTTCCTTTGGCAAATAAATATTCCCTTTTTACTCCTTGATACTTCAAGGCTTAAGAAATATTTGAGTTGCCCTAAATCTTTTGTTTGAAATTGACTTTGTAGGAAGTCTTTAAGCATTTGAATGGTTCTCTCATCACTACCTATGATAATTATATCATCCATATAAACCAACATTAATATCAATCCTGCATTCGTCTTTTGTCAAAATAAAGAATGATCATAATGGCTTCGCTTCAGGCCAAAGTTGATAACAACTTCACTTAATCTCCCAAACCATGCCCGTGGTGATTGCTTTAAACCATATAGAGACTTTTTCAGTTTGCATACTTTAGTACTCCCCCCTGAGCAACAAAACCAGATGGTTGCTCCATAAAAACCTCCTCTTGTAGCTCACCATGAAGAAAAGCATGCTTGACATCAAGTTGGACTAAAGGCCAATAGGAAGATGCAGCTAAGGAAATAAGCAGACGAATAAAAGACATTTTGGCAACTGGAGAGAAGGTTTCAATATAATCAACACCATACGTCTGAGCATAGCCTTTAGCCACAAACTGAGCCTTCAAGCAAGCAACAGAACCATCTGGATTCATCTTGATAATATACACCCACTTGCACCCGACAACCTGCTTCCCAGGAGGTAATTCAACCAAGTCCCACGTTTGGTTAGCATTCAAAGCATCCATTTCTTCCTGCATTGCTCGTCTCCACCCCTCATGAGAGAAAGCTTCCTTTACAGACTTAGGAACCACAACTGAGTCTAAGGAAGACACAAAGGCGCTAGAAATAGGTGAAAGAAACTCATAAGAAACAATTGAAGATATAGGGTACTTACAAGAACGTTTACCTTTGCGAAGAGCAATGGGTAGGTTGAGACTTGGATCTCGGGAGGACACAACTGGTGGAGGCGGAGAGTCCGTACAAGCATCATCAACCTGCGAATCTAGAGTAATGGGAGGACCTTTAAAAGGATGAGATCACTGAGAATAAACTTGGGTGATAGGGGGAGAAGGGGTCGAATGTCCAAAGGAGGGAAGCAGACTCAATCCGGTGAACTCGATAAATAAGAAAATCATCCTCAGGTTGCGGAATATGGAGTATTTTCAAAGAAAGTAACATCAGAAGACACTAAATAACGATGCAATTCAATAGAATAACAGCGATAGCCTTTCTGGAGTCAAAAGTACCCAAGGAAGATACATTTTAATGCTTTAGGATCAAGTTTGGAGACAGATGGACATGTGTTATGTACAAAACAAGTACAACCAAAGACACGAAGAGGCAAAGAAAAGAAGGGTTGCGAAGGAAACATAATAGAAAACGGAGCTTTACTGTTAAGAACTACTGAGGGCATGCAATTAATAAGATAGCACGCAATGGAGACAGCATCGGCCGAAAACTCTTTCGGGACCTTTATTTTGAATAACAATGCCTGAGCAACTTCCATAAGGTGTCGATTCTTTCGTTCAACAACTTCATTCTGTTGTGGGGTAACAACACAAGAAGATTGATGAAGGGTACCTTGTTGTGACAAAAAAGAAGTAAAGGGGGCAGAGAAATATTCCTTGGCAGTGTCACTGCGTAATATTTTAATTGTGGAATCATGTTGGGTACGAATCTCAGCACAAAAGGTAGTCAACACATCGAATATCTCAGAACGACTTTTTATTAAATAGAGCCAAGTATTCCTGGAGAAATTGTCTACAAAAGTAATAAAATAATGAAATCCCAATTTTGACATAATAAGACTCGGACCCCAAACATCTGTGTGCACAATTTCAAACGGAGACGCAGCTCTTTTATTGACTCTAGGAAAGTGAGGAAAACGTTGATGTTTGGCAAATTGACAAGACTCACACTCAATGGAAGAAACTTGAACATCAGGACACAGACTCTTTAAAGCCTTCAATGAAGGATGACCAAGACGACAATGTAGGATATTTGGACAAACGATAACAGAACAAGCAGTGGGACTAGGACCACGAACTAAAGGAGACTCCAAGATATATAGGCCATTGGACTCTCGACCTCTACCAATAATCTGTCTCGTCCCAAGATCCTAAAAAAAAAACGTTGTTTGGGTAAAATTGTACACAACAATTGAGGGACCTGGTAATTCTACTAACAGATAATAAATTAAAGGGGAAGTCAGAAAGGTAAAGAACTTGAGATAGAGGGATTTTCGAAGAGACAGTGGTAGTGCCTAGAAGCAGCAGAACCATTGGCTAGAGTAATTGGAGGTAAGTTGTTCAATGGGGTAAAATTGGATAGAATACGTGTGTCTCTAGTCATGTAATTAGTGGCCCCGGAGTCTATTACCCAATCATGAGAAATGGAGGACAAACATGCAATGAGAGTACTTGTATGTGCTAATGTTGCAGCGTCATTAGAAGAGTAAGAGTTCCCTCTCATAGCTTGAAACTGAGTGAAAGCAGCTAATTCTTCTACAGTCAAAGTGATGGTCTGAGTTTGCATCTCCTCCTTCTTGGGGACCAAGTCACTATCATGTGCTACTATACAGGCCTGTTCAGTTCTCTCCCTTTGCTGTAATTGAGGACAATTGGCTATGACGTGGCCAATTTCCTTACAGTAAAAACAAGAACAGGTTTCTTGTGTTGCTCTTCCCCAACTTCTTCCACCACTACCCCCACGTCTTCCTCCTCTAGCTCCTCCCCTACCTCCTCTATTAGAGCCAATACTTGCAAAAGCAACATTTTCTGACTTGGATTCTCTAGGAAACTCAGACATAGTCCTAAGAACCTGATGATATGCCTCAGTTAGAGTTAATTTGTCCACTCCAGTGAGAATCTGGGATCGGATATTGCTATATTCTTCTCCAAGACTCATCAAAAAGGCCATAGCCCCAAACTGATCACGTTGTCTCTGCATTTCTTCCTCATTGGTTGTGATAGGCATCACCTGATTTAATTCTTCAATTAATTTTCTAAAAAAGTAATAATGGTCTCCTATGAGAGTGTCTTTCTTTTCTGTCTTCATATTATCATGTATTACCCTATACGTGCAAAACAAGTCAGCTTTGCCATGATATAGAGATTCCAAATGATCCCAAATCTCCTTAACTGTGTTACAATGATTCGCCATCTGTAGGACCCCTTGGAACCAATGTTTGTCTTAATAGGCCAAATAACCTTTTGTCATCTCTAATCCACTGTGACTTAGTGTCTTCATCTTGTGCAAAAACGTTAGTCATGAGATGATCTTCCTTTATCAGACCCCACATAAATGCCTCTATAGATTTACGCCACTCAAGATAATTGTTGGCACCTTCTAGTTTCCAATCACATATTCTGGTTGGAGCAGGGATTAATTCGGCCATTGCCTTACCTGGAAAGAGCTCCATCATAGCCCTTTTAATCTCATCCATATTAACTTTCTCATCGTTACTTCTGATATTCTCTGGATCACTAGTTGTCATATTTGGTGGAACGTCAACTCAACTCTCCAACGTCTCTCCGTCGACCACCTCTGGTTGTTCACTTGCCGTCGTCGTCTCCCTCAGGCTGCGTGATCACTTCTGGCCGTTCACTCGCCAGCATCGACTCCTACAAGCTGTGCGACCACCTCTGCCCCTTCACTCGCCAACGTCAGCCCCTGCAAGCTATGCCTCTCCGGTGCCAATGGCAGCACTGCTGCTGCCGCTGCACTGTGGTGCGACGTCACCAGTCGCACTGTAGCATGCTCTCAGCTCACATTGGTTGAAAGACCCAACCAGTTCTCACTCACAGGTATCGATCCTATCTGAGTTGATCTGAAAAGAAAGTTCTGGGTTTTGGGTGACTTTGGGAATTAGGGTTTCAAGAAAGAAGGAATTTTGAGAACCAGGGAAGTTAGGGTTTTGAGAATCAGGCTCTGATATCATGTTAACGATGTTAACAAGTGGTGGTTGTGAGAAAAGTCATAACCTCTCTGTGTTAGGCTGATAGTATGTATATAATAAAGAGTTACAATTATAATAGGAAAGAGTATTTATCCCATGATTTACTCTTTATCACGTTGTCACATCCTAAACACTATCATATCCTTAACATGTGAATTACTTTGTTTTATGTTTTCTTGTTCCCGTTTTGATATCTGTTATGTTACTTTGTCATGTATTTGAAGTCATCACATTCATGCCATAAACTTCTGACTGGGAGCCTCTGAACTCAAGAAACTAGGTAAATGAGCTCTAGCCTATTAGTGATAGGGGAGAAGGGGTAAAAGATTACAGCAGTAAGGTGTTCTGAATTAGTCTTGAAACAGTATATAGGATTTATGATGTCACTTCTTCAGTCTATTTACTATTTCTGTTCTTTTTTTATAAACCATGATGAAAGTAATACGAGTTTCCATCTACTTGAAGTAAATGGTTAAGCATATTATTTCTGGATAGCGTGTGCCTTTTATTACGTTGTTTGTGGTGTTTATAGAGCTCTTGTTAATGCTATATCTTTACAGTATGGAACAGGATGGTTCTCGCACTATGTGCTCGATAGCTTGAGACTTCGTTTAATGGTAAAGTACCTTTCTGTGTATCCAAAAACTGGTGCAGAAAAATTACTCAAAGCTGCCCGTGAAGATTTTGAGAAGTCAAAGAGGGCATGCATCTATAAAGATGTCTTAAAAACCGATACAGAGAAACACGATAAAGGTTCCATTGACTTCTTTCTTTATCCTTCTTTCTACATCATATTGGTCATTTCTATCAAGTTGACCATATCAAATAATTATTATTCTGATTATATCCCAACTGTTAATTAAATGATTGAGCAAATGGAAATTGTAAATCATATATGCAAAAGTGATATTTGTTCAATATTTTGAAATATTGGTGCATGAACCTTATCTGTTGTGCACATTCTTTATTCTTAGTAGTTTCCTTTTACTGAAATCTAGCCTAATTTTCTAAATGGCTGGTCCAACAGCTTTTCATGCTCTGGTTGCAGAAGCTAAGCAAAATACAGTTTTTGGAGTTGATTTAGTTTGGGTGATCTTCCCTTGAAATAGTTCCTAGTTGCTTTCTTATTTGAATCGTTATCATGAAAATAGGATAATATTATGGTGCAGAGGTTGTAGGAGATGAAGGTAACGAGAATCAAGACAGTGCTCAGGAGGCGGATAATGAGTCAGATCATGAAGGACTGGATGCATACGAGGAACTGGATATGGTAATTCAAAGGCTTCTCTATGCTTTTATAGCGTTACTTTCTTCAATTTCTGATATGTTTAAAGTTGCCTTTTTAATTTCTTTTTTCCTTCTCAGGCTGGTGAGGATGATGAATTTTCTTGGCAATCGCATTCTTGTATCCTTATATCGTTTCCCTTTTTCGTTTGAATTGAAAGAGTATCTTAATGGTTGAGAATAAAAATTTGAATGGAAGATAAGTTGTGGTCCAAAACAACCTAAATTTTAATCTAACGAATTTGTAAATTTCAACATAATTCTGCAATTCTTTGTTGCTCTATATCCTTTACATGATTCGCCCTAGATATGGAGACCAACTCAAGGAGCTATTTGCAAGAGTTATTTGATAGCTTTCCATCAGCAGAGGGCGATAAAATACAAGATGCTGACAGTAGTGATAAAGAATATCAGATATACGAGCAAGATGATGATGGAAATGACTCTGATTATGATGATGAATGACATACTCCTTACATGAAGCCATCTTTTTCAGGGGTTTGTTTTCAAATTCAACCTTTTTTAACTCCAGCAATCTTGTCATCAACATTACATATTTGATTTATCGTCTAATCTATAGCCCTTGTAGGGGGTAATAGTTGGCAGCATAAAGCTTTTTCAGGGAACTAATGATATCCTCTGAAGATGGCATTATTTCCACTTCAACTGCTGAAAGCCCCATAATGTGCTTCATTGTAGCTTACCAACACGATTTCCACTTCAACTGCTGAAAGCTCCATAATGCGCTTCAGTGTAGCTTACCAACACGTAACGTTGCTGATTGGTTATAAGCTAAGTTTCTCTGTGGACAATACTTCCGTTGGTCCTTCAAATGTCTTTAGTATTCATGTTGAAGGTTTTGCTTCCAAACTGGCGTTGGCTTTGATGGTTAGATTTCTAGAAATGATGTCCCTTTTTCTTAATGTAATTACAGGATAATGTATGCAGAGAAGTGTATATTAACATCGTTAAAGAGGAACGCATGTCATACGCAGGCTTAAGTTGATTGATGTTCCTTTTAGAATAAAATAGTTACCAACAAATCAATTTGGACAATACAGCATTTTTAGTATGACAACATTCCAGTGTTCCAATTACTGCAACATTCTCCGATTTTCCCTTAAATCATTTCAGCTGGAGCAAGAAATTCCAGTCAATAGCAATTCTTTAGATTTCTAAATCAGATCAAATAAATGAGAGAAACCCTTTAGCAGCAGAGACAAATCAAAACAATTGATGTGATTATGTAAGCTTTAACCATCACTACAGTAGAAGATAGTGAATTCTTCACATATTAAATCTATGTATCAGAACAGTGGATATTAAATGTCCCATCTCTTTTTCACGCGGAACATTAACGCTGATGACTTGATATCATCTTGTGGCACTTGGAGCATGAACTGAACTTTCATCTTCATTGGGGCAGTCTTGGCCTTGCCAGCTTCATCGCCAACCTGAATCACAGATATTTAATTGTCATGAACTCTGGTGCAGTTCTTAAGTAGAAGTTACGAGGAGGTGAATTGCTATCACCTACAGTTTCAGGCTTGTAAATAACCCAACTCATTATTCAAGTACCAAAGTATGATTATTTCCAACAATAGCTCTTCTCCATCACCAAAATAATTTAACCGAGCACATCTAAACAGCATGACAAAATCTGATTATTTGCGGATTCTAGGAGTCCATAACATCTACACTGCCATCACTCTTATTCACTGAATTTTTTTGAAGCATTCCAATAATATATGATAGTAACTTTCTGGAGTTAATGAGAATGGAATTGATGTATAATAATAAAATTTGATGCTAAATGGAATAAAGAAAGAAACTTCAGCAATTATGATCACGTACCCATAATGATGCCCATCCCAGACGCACTTCTGAGTCATAACCAGCTTTAAATTTGAAATCTTTGGCATAAGTGTGCTTGTACACAGCACTCCAATAGTTGGTATCAAAGTTGTACCAGTAGCTGGATCACATCAACTTATCACCAAATCGAACTCCATATTGCAGTTAATCTTAGAACCTCTTTTCTCTGAAGGGTAAGAAATAAAAATTTTCCACAAAACCTTTTTTTTTCTTTCCTTTTACGAGGACAAGACCTTTGATAACCTAAAATCTGTAAGTCTACTATCAGCATTGGCATCTCCAAAAATGCTTGCATCATTTAGCTTGACGACAATGCCAATAAATTGCTTTCTAAATACTAACAGACAGTATCATGATTCCAAGAACAAGAAGTTGAGAGTTCCAAACGATATCTATCACATACATAGCAATTTGCAGTTCAGAAATTTCATTTCAAAGTCGCTAACATCTGCAGTACCAAAAGTAAAAGTGCAAGGAAAGACAAAAGAGTATCCCTAATTATATCTTGCCAACCAATCATGCATGATATAGTAAAAGGAGAGAGCTAACCTCAACTTATTAGAAGGACTGATCCGACGCTTGAATGCAAATGATAAAGCATTTGAAGGAAGAGAAATGGCAGGGATAAATGAGACTACTTCATCCTGCATTCATGTCAATACGCTCAATCTCATTTTCATCACTTGCAGCAGTAAAAAAAAAGTGAAAAGGATCTAGGGACCTGAGGGACAAATCCCTTTCACTCCACTGACAAGTATAGCCTAACACTTACTAGAAACGTAAATTAAAGAGAAACAACAACCTTATAGCAGTATCTCAATTTCAAATCTTCATCACTGAATTGAGCAGTGCAGATCCCATTTGATAGTTGACCTTTAACAGTTCCACTAATTGACAATGCTCTCTTTACATCTTCCTCTTCTTTCTCCTCCAACGTAACTTCACCAATGGGGAATTTCAGTGTTGCTCTTGGCTGAAACAGCAGGATGCCAGAAACATTTGTTTATAAACAACAGATATAGTAACTGAAAACTTATCCTTGAAATCTATATTGGTTTTAAGAGCATGTCAAAAGTTGAAATCGGAAAGATTTCCAACTGCTACAGTTGAAGGCTTATCCACTGAACAAATATGGAATGAACTTTGAAGAAAGTTATGATGCCATTTGAAGGCTGGTCTTTTTAGGACAACAAAATTCAAACCATACGTAGGTTTTGCTCATGTGGGAGAATATCTTAACTCAACTACAGGGCGAAAGCATAAAATAGTAACCTTTGCCCCAAGACGATGGACATCCATAGACTGTTACTGGCACTAAAAAGAATGTACAAAGCTGAAACAAATTAAGGGTCTCTAATGAGGAGATGATGAAAATGTCTAACCATAAGATGACACAAATCATACTAACCAAACTGATGGTCGGGATAGGAGTCGATAACTGAAGTGAATAGCCAGGATCAGCGAGATCTGCAACTATTGCCACCTCACCTTGTTGAGCCTATAAAAAAAATGATATGAGATGTATGTCAAATAAAAAGAATATAACAGATCTAACTGAGAATCAAGGGAAAAAAGAAATGTCAAAGAAATTGAATATAACAGATTTAACTATAAGAATCACGTAAACCAAGAATGATGGCATTAGGAAACATGCAAACAAGCAGACCCCTGGGGCCATTTAACTTGAAAGAAAAATCAGAAATGTAGTAAGAGAAATAATAGCATTGAAGTTACATTTCGTAGGAAACAAACCAAAAAACTATATATATCACTGATTCATCTGTTCTTCCCTTCCTTTTGAGAAAAGGACAAAAAGCCTGGCTGCTACTGCAATGCTATAGAGTTTAAGACCTGCTCAACTTGTGCAATAGAAGTATAAAGATATAAATGCTTTAACTATTCAATGAGCACTACAGCTTTCCACTTAATCATAGAATAAGAGGCACAATATGCTGATACTTTCTTATTTGATAAGCAAAAGCATGTCATTGAATGTTTTCTACTCAACTCTTGTTGCATTCCACCTCGTTCAGGATGTTTGATTGTTTAACCAATAAGAGGTACCATATGGCTGATACTTTCTTATTTAATAAAAAAAAGTACGTCATTACACACATGTTTCTACTGCATTCCACCTCTTGCA
The DNA here is from genome assembly GCA_026546855.1 of Erythroxylum incrassatum. Taxonomy (NCBI): domain Eukaryota; kingdom Viridiplantae; phylum Streptophyta; class Magnoliopsida; order Malpighiales; family Erythroxylaceae; genus Erythroxylum; species Erythroxylum incrassatum. The sequence goes on along the minus strand of JANVCL010000005.1, from coordinate 7,015,633 downwards.
GAGTGTTTATTGGTTAACTGGATTAATTTGGATACTTATCATTTAGAGTTCATATTTCAACCTAAATTAACACAGAGTATTTCTACACTCCTACATAGGAGGACAAGATGAATAAACTAACCGTTTAGCTGGAAGTTTCATTTAGATAAACTAACCCATCTGCTACTAAAGGTCCAAGAAACCATATTTATTGCTAACAGCTCTTCTAAAATTTTAAGATTTCATGCTAAGATATCATTAGCAAATAGATCAGACTGAAAACAAGAATGAAAATCATAAGAGGTGGGGAAAATATGAAATCTGCAGGAAAGGGTATAATTTAGATAATAGATAACAAGTTTCATAGCTTCAAGTAAACTATATGAAAGCTGACCAATATACCGAAATCTCATAGCTTGCGAGCCAAATTGTTCAAAATTGCCAGAGAAACTTCTCCAAAGCCTTCAGTTTCGTTTCCCTACCCTCCATAGAAAAATAGCCCAAAACAGTACCAAACAAGACAAAAACTCGGAACTTTTTTGTCATGCAAATTCAAGGGCTGATGAACATCGAAACTCATATCCCATCTTTCAAATTGCTATCAAACGGCATTCAAATTTCCCAGAAACAAACTAACACATACCCCAGAATCCAATTACTCCACCTCCGAAAACAAGCAACAAAGACACAAACATAGAAAGAGGAAAACGAGTGAAGTAGAAAAAGATTGGACCTTGACATCATGGGCAGCCTTGAAGGACAACCTGGGACCCATATCGAAGGAAGCCTTAACAAGGGCATTTTGTTCTTCAAGATCATAGTGAAGAGAAAGCAACTTAGAAGTAAATGAAAGGTGGGGTTCAGAGAGCTCTCCTTTGTTATTGTTCTGGAAGGTGAATTTCAGCTTAGCCAAGCTATCTAACAATTTGCAGGACACTTTGTGGAAGAACAGCGAGCTTTCGCTGTCAAATTCGGAAGTCACTCGAAATGAAGGCCTCTTGGAGAGAATGGAAACTATAGGATGTGGCGAAGGCGGCGGCGGCGGAGGTGGCGGTGGGTAGTAAGGAAGTTGGGGATCTACCATACCGTTGGGTTTTGGAGGAGGAGGAGGGAGTGAATCAGCCATTGTAGTAGGAATTTGAATGAGTTGCTTTGAATGGCAGACCTTAAAGCAACACAGGCTGCTTTGTAGTGTTTGTGTGTTTTAAGGTGGGGCCGTCCGGCGAGATCGTGGTTGATTTTCAAGGGGAGATTTTTCGGGTGGTGGCGGTCCAACCCGTATCATCACAAATTTCAAGAATTATTTTAGACACGGGTAAAAAAGATATTCTATAAAATCATTTAAAAATTATGGCATTAAAATTTTTTAAAAAGGAAATTAATTAAAATTTTATAAAATAATTATAAATCTACTAGCGTTATATAATAATATTTATATTATTTATCATAATTAATTTAAATGTAACTAATTTTATACGAACATATATTAACATTTTGGATAAAATAATTTGATGTGTGATTGTCAGAATAATTCTTTTAAAAATGGTTTTTACCATAAATATCTTCAAGAAATTTAAAATATTTTAAAAAGAAAAATTATAAGAAAATCCATTTCTAACCCTGATTATAATTTACACAAGAAATTATATATTTTTGTAAATTTGCTGTTTTAAAAACAGACTTTCTACTCTTGTACAAGATCGTCAATTCTTACTATTTATTGAATTATGTTATGTGTAGCTTCCAAGAAAGATGAACTAAACTAAACTAAACCAAACGATTTAACTAATAAGATACTCCATGTGACTATTTAATAGAAGACAGGACAGGACAGGTCACTGCTATAACAGGAAGATTTTTTTAAAAAAAAAGTGAATACAACAGTTTCATGGCTGAGCTGATGACGTTCCAGATCCTGAAGTTGGGAGCACAGAAGGTCCAGAGTCAGGAGGTGCAGTCCTCGGCGGTGGCATAGAATGCTGATATTGTTGACCTGCTTGTGGAACCTGTGGAGGGGGCACTGAAGCTGGATACGACGAAGTGTATTGTTGATAAGGTGGCTGGGGGGCCATAAAACCATAAGGTGGATAGTACGGTAGATGATGTTGTTGCCCAGGACCCTGCTGCTGGTATTGCCCATATGCTGCTGGTATACCTTGATAAGCATATTGCTGACCACCTTGCTGCTTCTCTAATCCAGGCCTGTTGTCACTGGATCCTGATGCCCCATCTTGAGATTGAACAAGGGCTCCCATACGTTGAGGATCCATTGATGGGTAATAAGTTCTTTCCTGCTGGGACGGAGGAGGAATATTGAAATAGTGCATAGGTGGGGGTTGGTCCAGAGTGCCTGGTGGATGTAATTGGTTCTGCTGTTGAGATATAACTTGCCGTGGCAACATCCCACCATGAGCCATTGCTGTATGCTGCCTTGCTTCTTCTGCACCTTCGTTCTCAGGTTTTGGCGCTTGTGGCCTACCCCACATCAGCTTCAGCCTAAGACCTTTGATGACTAGTTTGTTGACGAGCTCTTCAGCAGCCTTCTCAGCACCTTCTCTGGTGGTGTATGTCACAAACGCAATTGCTCGTTGAGGAACTATTTTTACAGATTCAATTTCACCATGGGCATAAAAGTTATCCCTAAGATCCTGTTCTGTAATCCTTCCGTCAAGTCCACCCACATAGAGGGTTCTAATGCTTTCATCATCAGGAGGTTCCAGTGAAGGCATTTCACCAGCCTTACCGAGTAGCTTCAGAGCAACTGGATCATTCACACTGCAGACATTCCCAAAAGGATCGCAATAAGCATTACATATCACATAAAACACCTTGCAACTTCTAATATTTTCCTATCACACCCATCTCTTAGTCTGGTGGCTGGGAAACTAAATCAATAATTAATCAGTCAGCTGGCATGAATGACTCACATGAAGAACACCAAACCATCAAAATAAATATATATGGTCAGAAGGAATCTAAAAAATTTGGACATACCCGTAGTAGCGATCTTTTATATTTTGCTGAGACAACTCCCCAGTTACAGGCATTTCATGTCTATAAGGACACTCAGCACCTCTTGTACATTCACCACGTATGTAGAAACTGCAAACATGAGCTCTGTTTCTTTTATAGTACGGTGTTGTCCTTTGTAGCTTCAAAATAGTATCGTTAGGCCTTACCTTTCCATATGAAGATTCATAGTCTATGCCTGCTCTGGCCTGCATTGTGCAATCAGTGCATTAGATTTAGTTACATAAGCAAGGATGGAACAAAAACATGCTACCAATAGCATATAAAATCAAGTAAACCGAACGACATTGACAGATAATCTTATCGTGTCAATTAGATACTATATCATAGTCCCAAGAACTCTATACAAATGCCCTGATGACCAAAGGTATAAAGCTCTCGGGTATAAACATATGCTGATGAAAGATACAAACAATGTTCAACAACAAATAACAAGAAGCAGTACCCAACTTGAAACAACACCAGTCATGCAAAAAGAAACAGTTACCAGTACCAGACCACAGAAAAAGCAATCAAGGGAACCTTGAAATATCAGTTTGAACCTACAAACGATCAACAAGTATCACCTGACCATCTCACATCTACTACAGATACACTCTAGAACAGCAAATAGACAATCAAAATACTGTCCACTAACTAGTGGTGGTTTTGAGAGTGGCACTGTCGCAGCATAATCAAAATAACAAGTATCTTCACACACAGAACTGAACAGATGCTAATGGAAAAGAACTAGTATTGCAAAATAAACATAAATGTACCCGGCGGTCATGCTCCTCAGCAAAATACTCCCTGTTCACGTCACTCTTTGGAATGGCATCATTGGAATTGATACTGAGAGAAGTATCCCGAACTTGCACTGGCAAACCATACTCAAGATCCAGAAGGCAGACCTGACACACATTTTTCAATTTACTGCATGTTTGGCAAACCTCGGTCTTCTTAAACCTTGCATCACGACCAGGCCTCCACCGGAAAACTGTAAATGGTCGGGTGCATATCTTGCATTCCTTATCAAATTCAGCTCTGGTCTGCACACCCATGGATCCAACCATAAGCAAGACGTCCACATAAAATGAAACGGAAACAACAATGAGACTCTCCAGAACAAGGGTCATACCATACGGACGTAGGGATTATCCCCAAGGCACGACTCACATAAGATAGGGAAGTCCGAACGTTCCCAACCGTCAGCCTCAACATCCCTCAATAATCTGTGAGCCATTTCCTGTTCTGCTTGGTTCAGATGAACCCTTCACTGTGAAAAAGAGAGGGTTTTGAAATGCGAAGAGAAACGGAAGGAATCGGAAAACCTAAAAAAAAAAAAGCTCCCCGGAACAGATATGATAAAATGGAACGGAGATTGTCACCTGAAAGAGTGAATCTTCGTGGAGTTTAAGCTATGAGGGCGAATTTGTGGGATTTTGTATTTGTCAGTCGGTACAAGGGAAGAAGAAGAGATACGCTTCCTTTTCTGCCTTCTTACCCTACCGACGGGTCAAATATGCTTTTGAAAACAATAATAATAATTAAATATATTAAACAAATAAAAAAGTTAATAGAATTCTATTACCTATCTTTTCCTAATAGCTTATGAAATAGGGCGTAAAACCCTAAATGTTATTTGATTAGGGTTAAAAGTCGGTGATCCCGACGCAGTCGGTATGAAGTCAAGCTTGAAACTTTGAGAAGCCTGTTTGGTTTAACGGGAATAAAATGCTTATTCTTAACGAGTGAAAGAAAAAATGAGTAATATAATTAAATGAATATTACTTTATTTAGTTTATTATTAAAAAAAATTATTTTTATTGTTTGATTTGAAAATATAAATTTGAAATGATAAAGGAATAATTAACAAAAAAAATCAATAATAATAATAATAATATTATTATTATTATTATTTTCAATTTATTATTATTATTATTATTAATTATTTGTAATTTAATTTCTTATTGTTATTAATTTTCTTCTTCTTATTATTATTAATAATTTTATTATCCATATTATTTATTATTTATTATTAATTTTATTCTTATTATGAATTTTATGAATTTTATTATTCTTACTATCATTTATTATTATTATTATTATTATTATTATTATTATTATTATTATTATTATTAAATTCCTTAAATTGTTAATATTCTTCTTCTTCTTCTTAATATTAATATTAATATTAATATTAATAATAATAATATTATTATTATTATTAATTTTCTTCTTATCATATGACTTTCCAACATTTTGTACTAACTAATTTTTCTTAATCCGACTCATGTCAGCATTCATTATATAGTCGCAATTACAATATAAAATAACAATGGACCGATATTGAAAATAAATATAACATAAGGTTTAAATTACTAAAAACTCCTAAGAATAGCCCATCCAATTTTTAATAACTCAAAACACCTCTCAAAGATTGAAACGTATGTTCAATAAAAAGTTAAATAATTAGATAATGCATTGGGTGAGATGAAGGGATTTAAAGATAATGAATGAGATACAACTTTAGGCAAAATTTATGGTCATCCTACACAAATACTTGCATTTTTCACCATTGTGCCTTCTCGAAGACTTGAGTGGGTGAGGAAGTTTCTTGCCACACATTGAAAATTATGTTGAAGTTTAAATATTTTGTCTAGTTATTTAAAATATAGCTAAAACTTTTTTTTGTTCAACTAAATAACTTTTTAGTAATTTAAAGCCTTATGTTATATTTATTTTCAATATCGGTCCATTGTTATTTTATATTGTAATAGTGACTATATAATTAATGCTGACATGAGTCGGACCAGGAAAACTTAGTTACTACAAAATGTTGGAAAGTCATATGATAAGAAGAAAATTAATAATAATAAGTAATTTAATAACAACAACAACAATAACAACAACAATAATAATAATAATAATAATTTTAAATTAAATATTGGCATAGAAATTCTTTAACAGTAAATTAAATAAAGTAATACTCATTTCGTTCTATTCCTCATCTTTTCTATTCCCAAAAATAGCTAATAATTAATAATAACAACAACAACAATAATAATAAGAATAATAATGATGATGATGATAAGAAGAAGAAGAAAATTAATAATCATAATAATAAGAAAATTATTGATAATAATAATAGTAGTAGTAGTAGTAGTAATAATAATAATAATAATAATAATAATAATAATAAGGTTAATAATAATAATCATCATAATAATATAAATAACAATAATAATAACAACAACAA
>JANVCL010000005.1:6987568-7009286 GCA_026546855.1 Erythroxylum incrassatum | reverse complement strand
TTTAGGCCAAGTTTTACAAATAAAGTTGAAGTTAATTGATTATTAACTATTACAACAATTGTTTCTCATAAAAAGATACAAGATCTCCTAAGTTAACAATTGGAGATTTGTAAGGATGGTTCTAGTAATTTTGACACACCCATTGTTATTTATCAAAGAGACAAACTTAATTCAAGTTATATTTTTTCACTTTTGTTACTTGTTGAACATTAATCATCACTTTATTTTATTTATAAGGATATTTTTATAGTCCTAAAGTTATTTGGTGGGACCAATTTGAAAGTGATGATCCCGAATTACAAAGGTTTGCAATTCAAATTATAAGTCAATATGTGAGTACAATAAGATGTAAAAGAAATTGAAACACATTTGAATTTATACATTCCAGAAAAATAATAGACTGGAGTACAAAAGATTAAACAATTTAGTCTTAGTTCGATACAATTTAAATCTTCGAGAAATGTATGTTGTTATCATTATTGAATTGAATATAATTTTTTTCTAATTTCTTAATCATTAAAATTTATTTGTTTACTATGATTCTTAATAGAATAAGTAGTTTTGTAGATTCAATTCACCTTGACCGTATCAATCTTTTAGTGGATTGAGTTTTTGAAAAATCGAATTTGATAGATGAGAGTGATGCGAAAGAAAATATTAGATAAGAAATTATGATTACATCATTTGGTTCAATAAGTTTGAACGATGGTAATAATGTCAAGAATTTTGTACCAAAAGAAAATCTAGGTCGATGCGATTTGAACAGATATTTGATTGAATAAAATTCAAAAATTTTCTTTTCTTCTATTCGATGCATATATTAAATTCTATATATGCAATATAAATATAAAACTTTTAACTATAAATATTTTTTAATTCCTCTCTATTTAGTTATATTCCTCAACATAAACTCTTGTTGTAATATTTATAGTGATAAAACTTCATTATTCTTTTTGTTTAATTTTGGATATAATTATTCTTTATTATTCGATAAAATTGTAAGATTTTAACTACTTTATATTATCATTAATTTTATATTTATATAATGATAAAATAACTTTTTCCTATATTAATTGTAATTATTACTTATACATAAAAATGAAAAATACTAAAAATAAATAAATAATATTTATTTCAAATTTTTACTATTATAATAATTTTTAGAGATATAATTAATGTAAAATTATAAATCATATAATACAATATATTTAAAGAGCATTTTGATAGTTTTAAATAAATTCAAAAATTATTTTATAATTTTTAAAATTTACTCAAAACAACTCCCGATACGAATATCATCCCAGAATCAAATCCGGTACCAATATTTGCAAAACGTTCATAACATTGCATAAACTCAACCAGTATTTTAACTGAATAAAAAAAAAGTGGAATATTATGGGTTCACCTTGCTGCTAATGTTATGAAGTCTGGAACTAACATGTTTTTAAGTATTTGCTTTTTACTCCCTCCCATCCGACGGGTTCTGTTCGTTCATTTCTACATGATTACATCTAAAAAGTGAAAAAAGGAATAGGAACAAATGAATCAACACATTTGTTCCACCAACATCCATACCAAGCTTAGGAGATCAGATATAAGTTCAGAATTGCTGATAAAACTTTTAACATACTACAGAGATGGACAGCCGTCTCGAAAATTCTGCCATCAACGCCCGCCCAGGTTTATTTTCCTCATCTCCAGCATCAGCTTATTAAGCTCCAATGCTTGATGCAACATTGACTGCAGCTGTTGGCTTCCCCCGACCCATTGCAAATCCTCTTGTGCCATCTGGCATACGGGGTCCTGGAGGCTGCTTGACAGCAGCTGCCTGCTCCCCAGTAACCAGAGTATTCGAGGGGGGAGTTCCCACATGATTTCCACGGTTATTGTGATGATATTGGGGCCGTCCACGTCCCTTAGCCCGCCCCAGATTACGCCCTTTTCTCTGTGCACCTTCCTTCTCATTAGCGTGATCCTCTCCCTGCCGGAGTAAAATGAGGAGCAACCTTAAGATGTATCTATGAAGGCAGAGCACTTTGGTCAAGCAAGCTTTCTTTTCATTGTAAAATTCTCAGCTAGCTGCTACTCAGCTTTTCTCAATAGATAGGGAGAAATCTTTATCTAGTAGAAAATATTTAGCAGAAAAACTTCCAGGACTTAACCGTAGCCTACAAGACTACAACCACTGTTAGGTTCATCAAAGATAATGGATTGAGTCGTAAAATTTCACACTTAGATATATTTTTGGCACTTACAAATTGTTCCTGATATTGGACTTCTTCTTGTGGTGATGCATCTTCCATTTGATTCTCCGTCAACTGTTGATCCGATGTAGAGACCTCATCTTCTTCCACCTGTCCCTGTGCATCATGACCTTTCTTTCCCCGTGCTTGAGTAGGTTTGGGCTGTAAATGGAGAACACAAACACAAACGCAAGATTCCAACTTCAAAGGTTAACTGTGGGCTTTCATCATGCCTTGATTCTAAATGCTACCAATTGGAGCAGATATCTTTCAGAGACAAAATATGCATATTGATATGATTTTCAAAACTGTCACAAGGTTGGCATACCAAGAATAACTTTCAAGTAGACAATAAACATATCACAGCCTTGTTCTTCTACATGCTAGTGAAACTACTGATACAATGTAAAGAGGCACTGCCTAACACCAGCTTCAGTCACCTATTAGAAGCACTTAGAAGGAACACTTCATCCCATGCATCTGTCTTCTATATTTTTTCAGCCTACTACTTCTGTCTACAACATTTCAACACACCAAGCAACGTTTCGATAATTTGATCTTCAATTATGAATCTTATATCTGAAGAAGAGCTTGATGAACCAAAATGAATTCTCAAAACTGTCGGAACACTTTTCAATGTGTAGAGGCCAACTGTGATTCTCGATGTTCACAGAACAAGAAGAAAATGGAGGAAAAAAGAGAAGAAGATGATAGTGATGGTTGTTAGGCGATGATGTACATGATGTTGGTGTTGTTAGGAGATATGGTAAATGATGGTGGTAGTGGTGGTTGTTAGGAGATGTAGTTCGTGATGTTGGTGGTTGTTAGGAGATATAGTAAATGATGGTGGTAATGGACAGATTAGATTCCATACCATGCGCTTAAGCATTAACCTAATGGTGGTAACGGACAGATTAGATTCCATACCATGCGCTTAAGCATTAACCTAAGCCTCAGACCACTTCTCCAGTTCCCCTCATCATTTAGCTCTGCAACCTGTAAGAGAAAATATGAATTTAATTAGAATAATGAGCTAAAGCATATAGAAGAGCACAGCTTAATCAATGAAAAAAATGATACTCACTGCTTTCTCAGCTGTCTCAACAGACTCATATTCAACGAAGGCATGCAACTGCACATGACATCAGGGTCAGTAGCAATTAAAAACATACGACACAATTGTTCACTGATAACCACTAAACGTCCTGAATTCCTTATGCCGCCAGTTGCCATTAAGTCATAAATATGCACAAGATACAAAAACATATGATAAAAGATTACAAAACAAGAGTAACAGAGACGAAGACAAAGAACACAACAAACTTTCAGATATCTCTTTATTAGCCTTTTCTTCGGGTATCCTTTCCCTTATCAGTCATATCCAAATCAGCATCCCAGTATTACCATTATTCATTTTATCCTAATATCCTTTTTCACCTAGTTCCATCATTCAGTATCTCCAGTCATAATTCATCATGTCTACACGTTACAGAAATCAATATACATAGGTTGCCAAAGTAATCAGTGATCGATAAGAATGCACATAAATGAGTACCAGCCTTGATGTACCTTGTTACTGAGATGCATCACATCACCTTTAGCAGCTTTAGATGCTGATGAAGCCCCACCACCAGAAGGTTGAGGTGGACAGGTGCGAATTGTCTTCACACTGAAAAGAAACAAGAAAACAACATTAAATGTCTAGAGTTGCATTCAGCAAAGTTATACCAAATCATTGCTCCAATATTAATCAAGTAGGTACCTTCCAACAGTGGAAAAAATCTTCATCAGATTTTGGTGGCAATGATCCTCAGGCAAATTTTCAGCGACAACAATGCGAGACTACATATCAAGAGGAAGAGTAAATTCAGTCTTTCTAGAGAGACTTGCATCTTATCTTCATAAAGTTAAAATGTCAACAGATGATATCTGGCAACAGATAAAAAAGAAGTTTTTCAAACATCTCTCAGCTACATCTTCAAGCCTGGAGATAATTTATGAAGACAGACCATCAATAGGGCTCATCTCATTATGTAACAAATATTTCATGGTAGATGCAAGATAAAAATCCTACTTGCAGCTCTTCCACATCTAAATCAGTAAGGGTATGCACACGCCTCACTTTCTTTCCATCTTCACTGACAATCTGCAGGATAAGGTGTAAAAGAACATATTAACCAATGATTAAAGAAAATATCACAAAATACAGAAGCATTAAAAACAAAACAAAAATATATCAGACACAAGTATATGAAAAAAAAACCTACCAGCTTAGACGAGTTCCGCAAAATGGAAGCGAGTTGAGAATTGCTATTAATGGCAGCTTTGATCTTTTTGAAGGAAGCAACAACAGATATCGGCACTACATGAAAGCAAGATGGAATTAAGACGGAATCCAACTCTATTAATCAACAAAGACCTTCCTAAACTGCAACATTTTCAACTCTATTTAACCATACTGAGATTCATCAAACATTCAGCAAGTATTTACTTCACCAATTATCCAGCTAGCAGCTCACCAAAGACAAAAGGGGGGACAAAAACACAAAAGGATATCAGAAACATTAAACATAATGTAAACACTAAAATATATAATAAAAAGAACATGATAATCTAAACTATACCATATCCTTCAGGATCCTTGTTAATAAACCTCATCAGATGATCAGTAGTTGCCAAATTCAAATCGCTGAAATAATATTCCACCTGAATTAGAAGTTTAAAAATCATGAAGTGATCAATACTCAACTTGAGACAAGAGAAAGTTGGAATGGAAAACATCCAAACATCATAGACAATAATGCTGTTGAAAAATGATCCACGTCACTGTTTTGATATAAATATAGTTCAGTTAGCATTCTACGTCTGTCATCAAATATGGAAAACAGTACACCAGTTAAAGAATCCCATTTGATTATTCTTCCTAGCAGCACCTAGTATTCTCTGAACTAAAGACACCAAAAGAATCACAAGCCTCCACCAACAGAGTTTCCCTCTTGTACAAGATATTCAACCATAGCATGACAAGCACATGCAATGGAAAGACAAAAAAATCATTAATCGAAATTCAGGACAAATTAACAAAATTTCTAAACAAAAAAGAAGACAGCATGCTGGTCTCCAATTTCAATTCTATACCAGTAGCACAAGTAGATATCAAAACCTATTTCATAGCAGATTTTAAAATAATTTCTATATCCTGGGAACCGTAGGTACAATAAGTTTGTCTCGTCATAAGACACAAAGAGTAACATCAGATTCCTTGACTAAATAGTTATGCCTTAGTAAAGGGAAAGATGATCAAAGGAAGTAACCGACTCACCACCCCCAACACATGAATGTTTAAATAATCTGAATCTACAACTGATATGACTCCCATTCCACATGAAAATTGTAACATATCCCTCGATTTTAAAGTGGAAAATATATACTTCATAGATTGCATTATTTTTACCACAAGCCAAACAAAATTCACAAGTATAATCCACCAAAATCAAAGTTGCAGGCATTATAGATGTCAGTAAAAGAGATAAGTCACTAAAAGTTTATACTTTCAAAAGAAATTAAGAAACGTTGCTATGGTTACCAGAAAATGGTAAAGGGCAATTAAAGTAATTTGGTTAATTTGTGAATTTGGAAAATAAATTTTGTCTTCATTACCAATCCATCATATTTGCAAAGGTGTTTTCGGTCACCTGTAATCTACTCGTTCCAAAACATCCAAAAGCAAACTTTCCTACAGCATTAGACTGAAAACAAAAACTTCAAATCCCTACTCAAATACTTAGCACCAAAAGATGGTACACACATCGATTCAAAGCTCCGCCCAATTGTAATATGGATAGAGTACTCATAAATCAGCATCACTCTGACCTGATTTATAAGCTTCTGCACAGCTTCATCAGAGAGGCCATTTTTTTCACCCTTAGAACGGCCATGATCCAGCAAATCCTTCTCGACAGCAGCCGCCTCCCCTTCTTCCTGCTCAGACTGCGCCTTCTTGTAAGGACTCTGGTGATGGTGGTGCTGGTGATGGTGGTTGGCGTGATAGTTCACAGGAACATAGTGATGAACACTTTGACCATTATGCCCCCGGACCGGAACATAATGCTGATTGTGATGATTCCGGACAGGGATCACATGAGGAACCGTAACGGGACTGTGGACGGGGACGTGAAATGGCGACGGAGGAGCTGGAGGATAGATGTGCATCATCGCCGGCGGAGGTGGAGGAACGTTGAGCTGTGTAGGCGGAGAAGGCGCTTGAGGGCGCGTGGGGACAAACGCGGGAGCTTGGGCGTTGAGTTTACTGAAGGAGACATTACGAGAAAGTGAGGGATCTGACGACAACGACGATGATGGAGTAGATTGATCTAGGGTTTCTGATCCTACTTCTTCCACTTCTTGGCCCATGATTTTCTTTAACTTATTCTGTAAATTTTCTCACTTCAACTTTTTTTTTTACTAGGATTTTGGAGTGAAGAAGAAGCAGTAACGTGAAGAAATAAGGGGACGGCGGACGAGACGGAGGAGACGCCTGGGCCTGTATAGGCCGATTAACAAATTTGGAGAGGTATTCTCGGCTTCCCTGACCGACTTGTCATTCGTATTTATACGTCCTTTTTGTCCCTTTTTTTTGCGCAATTTTCTATTTATATTTATATTTCTTTTTCTTTTTAATTGCTGCAGTAAATTTGGTTTTTTAAGAGGATCCTAATTATAAAAAGATATCTTTAAATTATCTACATTTAAATTAATCTTCATTCGAATTAAGTAGATTTCTTACAAAAAGTAAAATTTTAGTTCTAAATTTTAAATAACTACATACATGAGGACGATTTAAACTCGCGATTTCATTTAAACCTAGAGAATCCCTTTGCCTTTTTTAGATTTTAAATTTCAATTTTATTTCAATTTCAATTGGAGTGTGGTTAGTTCATAACTTTATATCGGACAGGATCAAGTTTACCTTGGTCCTTGGGTCCCACTGCTTGACATCCATGTCTGATTATTTCTTGTTTGATTTCCTTAAAAAAATCAGATAAATGTCTTTTCAAGAGTCTTGCGAAAGAGACTCTTTTAAGTTCTAAATTTTACCAATTGAACTATTAAATTTAATTTTTATTATTTTAATAAAACTTATGCATTTAAGGATTGTATAATTAAAAATGTAAATTTTAAAAATTAAATGAATTTTACTATAAAGTTCAAAGATTTTAGAGATTTTTAATTTATTTAAAAATTTTAGTATATTAAAATTAAATATGCATATCTAAAATGACGGAACTAATAACACAAAAAAACCTTAAAAGTTAAAACTTAAGTTTATTTTATTATTAATAATATAATTAATATTATTACACATCAATAAATGTCAATGTACTCATACTCAGTACAACTTGTGACATTATAGTTATAAAATTAAAAATGTAAAATTTAAAAATTAGACGTACTTTATTGTAAAATTCAAAGATTTTAGAGATTTTTAATAATTTGAATTTTTACAATAACAATAACATTACTCAGGATAAATCCTAATGATATGTAAGGTCTAGAAGAATTTAGTAATACACAGTTTTACTCTTAATTAATAAAAAATTTATTTGTAAAATTATTTAAATTTTCAATGAAGTAAAAAATTTATTGAATGAACACAAACAGAAGTGTAATTCAAAGGGCCTAATTATTGATCGATTGAATTCTTCATATAGTTATTTCGGGCCTCTTCTTCCCAACTCACTCAAAGATGACATTGACTTGAACCGTACGACAAACACATGGAAATATTTGGAGTATGTCAGCTTCACTTTTGCGGTCTTCCAGTAGTTGGGCAGTCTTTAATGTGTTGAAAAAAAAGCACTAACGATCAGCTTCTAACGACCCCTTACTCTTTCTTGACTCCAACTTCTGGTTGATAGCACCCCAGAAGGCAGGTATGGCAACATCATCAGGCACTTCCTTGAAGGATGGAAGGTAATTCACGTCCACAATTACATGATCTCCACTACCTTCTTGAATCTGATTTTTTGTAGCAGAATAAACAGTAATGAGATGGTGTAGATTCAATTACATTGAAAGGACATTCTGGCACCTCAGCATTCAACTAAAACAAACATAAACCAAGCCAAAGAAAGAAGCCTCCACTCAAGAAAGCATTACGTACAACAACGTCAAAGCCAAAGATTGTAAGGTCGAGTTTTCTTCCAAGCCAATTTGCAGCATTAGTAACCAGCTCAAGATCAAAACTATGGTTACCATCTTTTAGGGAATTACCAACTCCAGAGCAGTTAACTGGAAGAGATCTCAAGCTGTGAAAGATTGGAATATCGTTGTCAGATCAACAACCATGCTCTTATCTTTGAGAACATAGAAACCAGTATACTAAGAAATCAAATAAATTATACCTGTCAAAGAGTAACGGTCTGAGTCCATTACATTTAGATGATTTAATCAAAATATCAGCATTAGGTGTAGAATTCTTAATTGCATAGAAGATTTTCTCTCCCAGGACATAAATCTTGTATAAAGTGGATGAATGGTCCACATACTCCTGTAATTCCAGTCATGAATACAAATGATTGACCCCCAAAAAATAAAAGGAGGATATCCATAAAGGTATACTTTAATAGCCATTCACCATTTCCTTACTTTCTTAGGAAAGTCTTAATGGATTTTCAATCACAGGCCACTGCTTAAGCTAAGTTTTACGTCAGGGAACAATGGTGTCCAATTCTATTATACACATAGTGCATGTGTAGTGCGTGGAGTGGCGTTCCAAGTTTATGTGGCAACCAGTCATATCAAAGCTGAGAACCCTATAGTTTGATCTTTGTTAGATGAATAACTAGGATACCCAATCCTGTTATATTCTTTCCATTGACATGATTTAATAAACATATTGGTTCCCTATTAGTAAATTAACATCTAGAACCCCTTTTGACATTGTGGGGAAAAAGAAATCCTCAATAAAAGCACATGCCCGAAACAAATATAGGCCTTCAGCTTATAAATGTGAGCTAGCGTTTTGATCCCAATGAGGACAAAAATATCTACAAGTTTCTGAAAAGAACAGAAAGTACTAACTATTTTCAACATAAAGGACATAGAATTATGAAGAAAAAAAAACACAAAAGATGTACTTGGTTGCTCACCTGAACCAATGCTGGAAGAGGAACGCTTAGATCTTTATAGTCTTCAAGTTTAAAGATTATTGCCTGGGATGCAACGGATAATTGCTCTAAGAACCAGAATAAATATGTGTGTGTGTGGAAAGAAAAAGGAGAGGGTGGGATGGGTAATGCTTAAATTGAAACTAACTTGATATAATCTGTCTTGAAAATAGCCTGTAATTTGGTAGTCTATCCAGAAAACACAAACGATGAACCCGGTGGGCCCTTGATAAAGGACCATATATTTGATACAAAATTGATATATTCTTCATTGTGTTGTCAATTCTTAATCTTGACAACAATATTGATGATTTCTTTTCAGAATTACAACAATCATATTAAGCATGCAACCCAGTGATATTGCAGATAAACAAAGATGGTATATGAATTAGAGCATATGCAATATCAACTCTTACCATACGGTGTGCATCAGCTACACCACAGGCAACTTGGGGTTTTACAATACTTGGAAGAGAGAGTTTAGCTTTTGACAGTCTTTGCACTAAATCAGGGTCATGAAAATCATTAACCTGCATAATAGAGTTCACAATATTACTTTATTTAGAAAAAAGATGAATTGTTACGCTATTTCCCTGAGTTGAAATTTAAAGGTGCATTATTTCTATGAGTAACATCACTGAAAGCCACCAAAGAAGGTTCAACCAGAAAAAGAGATCATCATAGTTATCCCAAGGACACAGGATTCATTATTTCTTGAAAAAAAAAGACACAATTTATGCATTGCTTTCTAGTTTATAATAATAACAGGTTATGTTATCACAGATTCACATCATAAAGGATCTTAAAAATATATTGGTACCATTCTGAACAAAGACCTTTAAAAAGTGAGCTCCTCTGATTTTATGGTGGGTTTCAGAGTTAAGATCCTCCAATCCAAGGAGAATTTCTTGTATTCTTAGCCGATCCAAGACAGGATAGATGTTGTCAAGAGGGTCAATTACAAGGTGATCATGCTGACATTCCATGAACCTGTAGTAGAATCATGTGTTTAGTGAGAAAGGACTTTCTAATGTTACAAACTTTGTTTGTAGCCCTTAAACAAAAACTTCCATGCAGACAGCTCCATCTAATAAATAATGTGGGCAACCACAAATCTTGACATGAATTGCTAGATATGGAACATAATTTTACTTGTCGACAAGAAGAGGCAAAGCCGCAACACATCGCAGAGGTAATAAATATAGAATCACATACAAAGTGAAACAACATGCAGAACACGTACTAGTGTGAAAACCAATATCAGTCACATAGCAACAAGGTCACTAAATAAACTAAATCAGGAGGAATTGTCTACAAAGTGACCGGGAGTTCAATCTTTCAAGAGAAATGAATATAATAGATACATATGGCAAGATCAACAAAGGACAAGAACATTTTCAGAAAATTTACCTCTGCAATTCCTGCATGCCTGTGGTGAAAGTGATCTTGTTTGATTCTGATGATCGGCTTAATTCAACCAAGGTTATTTCATCAGTTGCTTTGTGCAGAATTACATCAACATGTTGTAACTGAGATTGTAGCGGGAGGTTAAACGTGAGAGGCAGAAAGATCAGCCCATTTGGAGTTGGACACAAGGGGAATGCACCTCTCTAGAACACAAGGGCAATAATTAAACGTGAATATTAAAAATTAAACTGCAATTGATTCATTGGTAAAACAGAAGTAAGCCTGCTTGAACAGAAGCTGGGCAACTCAAACAAGTTTGGGCAAGAAGGAAAATATTGAATCAGAAAAGAGTACCCAAATACTTAACAAATTAATTCCAAACAGGAAAAAGCATATAAAAAACAATTTCATGTTTCAGAAGGTTCTGCAACCAGAGTGAAAAAATTGAGTGGTAAAAAATCGGAGTTCAATCAGGGAAAAGTCAGTTCAATATGGACTTCCCCATCTAATCAGACACCATCAGGAACTAAATATTTTGTTCTCTTTTCTCAATGTCTTGTTTTTTATATATAAATTTCAATAACATATAGCTGAAAATTTTCTCTTTTGTGGTCTCACCTTAGCAAAATCTTCTTCACGAGAAGATTTCATGATATAGCCAACTATCACCACATTGTCACCAAGTGCCTGCTTGCAATTAGAAGTTTGGAAATTAAAGGGTCAGAACTGCTGAATCTAGATGAGTAGAGTAATACATTAAAATAGATTAGGATGATACCAATATCAATATATAAGTATGGATTATTCTATCTTCTCAAGAAACAAAGCTTAGGGTGAACATTATACACTGATAAAGTTGCTGACTGAAGGTGTATAGATAGAGATACCCTAGGCCTGGTAAGTTAGAAAAAACCAAGGAGACAACCCATAAATTATCTCCTTTACACTACTGAAAAAGGTTTGTACCAAGGCCTAAAAGATCAAGAAGTAATCTTCCAATTTAGGAATACAAGTAAATTCCAATTCGAAGTCCTACCACTTCTCTCTCGTCCAACATTTCATAAAAAAAGTGACATACTCAAAAAAAAAATTCCTTTGTTTAGAAGCAAGTATGAATAATCAAACTCTTGTCTTTGCTACCACCAAAAGAATCGCTACCAACCTTTCTTTGTAAGTGACAGATAGTCAAAGGCAATTCTTCAAGCTTATTGATGCAAAGAATGCTTGAATTCTCACATGCACCAGCAGAATCAGCATCTAACAGGGAATCAAAACCTGGTTTCAACTTCTAAATTTGCTGAGTAAAATCACTTACAAACAGTAGTATCTCATCCATATTTTCATGCACTAAACCCTGTGCACAGCATAAATCAAGCATCCCAGTTCAGATTCCATCAGTGAAAAGGGTTTCAAAGATACTCACCCAGAACTACAACAAACCAACCCAAACTCCTTAGTTGGTCACGTGCTTGGCTCTTGCTTTTGGAAGCAACATATAGTACACTTCCTCCGACAGTACCCCACGCTTGGCTGAGCTCCTTCCCAACATCATCTATGAATGAATCGTTAAAAGGAAAGCAACTAAGGGAGTGTTGGGTCGCAGTTGTCGTTAGCAGACTCACCTATTACGAGCAATCACTATCGATGATAAACAGCAATTGCCATTAAAAAACAAAGACATTAACTTTGGAACTGAAAACAGATGAAACTCTATCTCTTATGATCCTCATCTGAACCCAATTATCCCTCATCCCTCATCCCACAACCTTAAAACCTATTAAACCCACCAACACTTAAAAAGGGGAAAAAAAGAAGAGAAAGAGAATAGAAGCAAACCTTATCATCTGAAAGAGATGGAGAATAAGAGATTCCCTGAAAGAAAAAGTACCGAGAAATGCAAGTGATACAAATGGTTAAAATCACTGATGAAACAATGATCAAAAGAAAAGGGGACTGGTGAAGTGGAAAGTACCAGACGCAACTGTGAGTGGCGGAGCTTACGGAGGAGAGCTGGCACATAGGAGCAAAGTGAAGGACTTTCAATATCATCTAACAGCACTGACTCATCTAGAATCACTGCTCTTATCATCCTTCCAGACATTTACCTTCCCTCTTTAAACACCAATCTCACCGTTCCTTGTCTGTGTGTGTCACAGTTTCCAAGTTTCACTTTCAATACAAAACAAAAGCATGCAATTGAAAGAAAGAAAAACAGCAAAGACGTGGATATATTTCTGTACGCCACAACGATTCTCGTTCTTTCAAAGCTGAAGTTACTCTTAGGCCTGTTTGGTTTAATGGTTTGAGATGGAAGGGAATGGAGCTTAACAAGTTTCTATTGTGTATTTGAGGATTTCATACTGGAATGGAATGGAATGAGATAGAAGCGGAGGATTTCATATTACGTTTCATTCCAACCTAAATAGTGAAAATAAGAAACTTCCGATTTGAGGAGTTTAGGATAGAACGTAACCTAATAAATACATACTATCTAATATATCCTTAATAACTCTTCTTAATATCATCTCGCTGAATCATAATATTAATATATTAAATAGAATATAGTAATATTTAATATAATAAATTTTATTAAATAGTTAATAACAATATTTTTATATTATTAATAATAAATTAATATATTTAATAATAAAATATAAAAATTTATTTTTTATTTTATTTATATAGAAATATATAAAAACAATTAAATAATAATTTTTATATATTTTCTATTTTCATTAATAAAAAATATATTAAAAAATTATTCTTGTTTGTATATATTAATATTTAATATAATAAATTTTATTAAATAATTAATAATAATATTTTTATATTATTAATAATAAATTATATATATTTAATAATAAAATATAAAATTTTATATTTAAAATTTATTTATTTATTTTATTTATATAGAAATATATAAAAACAATTAAATAATAATTTTATATATTTTCTATTTTTCATTAATAAAAAATATATTAAAAAATTATTCTTGTTTGTATATATTTCCATATAAATAAAAATTAAAATAAAATATTTTCATATATAAATCATATACAATAAAATAAAATAAAATATATTAAATAATTAATAATAATATTTTTAAATAATTAATAATAAATTGTATAAAATTAATATAAAATTTAATAAAATTTTTATTAATGAAAATAGAAAATATGTAAAAAAAATTATTCTTTAATTTTTGCATATATTTTTATATAAATAAAAATATAAATGAATTATTTTTAAATATAAATCACATAAAATAAAATAAAATTTATCAAATAATAAATTTTGAGATTTGGCTATTATTATTATTTTTATTTAGTGCTTTTAATTCTTTTGTACTTGTATTTTCATTTATTTCTATTTTATGAATTGTTTATATTACCTGCATCATTATTATACTGTCTCATTTGCATGTGGGTCCACCAGAAACAGCCTCTCTACTATGTAAGGTTAAGGCTGCGTACTATCGGACCTCCCTCGATCCTGCTTCAATGCGAAATTTCGGACTGGGTGATGATGATGATGATGATGATGATGAATTAATACTAATATTTTTATATAATTAATAATAAAATAATAAACCCCCTGCAACAACCATTTTAATATAAAAGGTATAATAATCATTTATTATACATTACATTTCATTTCATCCATCTTCCAAACAATATTTCACTACATTACATTATGAACCCTCCCAAACAACTTTTCACTATAGTACATTCCATTACATTATAAACCGTTCCGTTCCATTCAGTTCTATTCCATTCCATTCTATTAATTAACATCCAACCAAACAGGGGCCTTAGTAACCCAATGCCCCCTAATGTACAACTTATCAAAGACGGAAAATTGCTTCAAGATCCTGAAAAATATAGAAGATTGGTTGAAAAATTAAACTATCTAACAATAACTCGACTTAATATTGCATATTTTGTTAGAGCTATAACTTAATTCATGTCTTCTCCAACTATTCATCATTGGACGGCCTTAGAAAAAAAATTATGATACTTAAAGGGCTCTTGGACTAAGGATACTATATGAAAATCATGGACACATTCACAATGAATGTTTTTTAGATGCTGATTGAGCAGGTTCTAAGATCGACCGAAAATCTATGACTAGTTATTGTGTCTTTATGGGAGGAAATTTAGTCCCATGAAAAAGTAAGAAACAAAATGTTGTATCTAGATATAATGTAGAATCTGAATACTGAGTTATGACACAAGCAACGTGTGAGATAATGTATTACACGAAATTGGACTTAAAGCCTATCAGCAAAACTGTGTGATAATCAGGTTGCTCTACATATTACTTCTCATCAAGTGTTTCACGAAATGACCAAACAAATTGAAATTAACTGCCATTTCATTTGTGAAAAAGTTCAACACAACCTGATTTCTACAGAATATATCAAAACTAGAGAGCAACTCAGAGATATCTTCACAAAGGCCCTAAGTACTCGAATCAATTACATTTGTAACAAGTTGGGTATGAATAATATCTATGCTCCAACTTAAAAGGGAGTGTTACATATTAAGCATTAATGTGATTGATTCTAGTCTTCATTACAGGGATTCTAATCCCTTGATCATAGGGATTGCATTCCCTAAATTAATCAAGAAATACAAACCTCTTTCTATCTTACAGTAACAAATAATTTGTGCATTTCAAAAATATGAACAATCCAAGATCTTTAAATACCCCACTAGCAGTTGGCCAACCACAAACTAGCACTGTGAACTTCATATGAAAGTACATGACAATAGGTAGTAATTACAAGAGCTCTTAAGTGCCTATTTGGATGGACTTTTGGGAAGTCAATAAGCACTTTTCTCCACCAAAAAAGCCTTTTTTTTAAGAAATGAGTGTTTGGCTGTAAAATAAAAAAGTACTTCTTTAATAAATATGACTTTTTTGGCAACTAAAATACAACTTTTTAAAAAGCTCAAATTTGGAGCTTTTCAAAAAGTTACCTTTTAGGGTAGATTTTTCATATCAATTAATGAGCCTATTTTTGTCTCTTTTACCCTTATATTTTACACATAATTTTCACAATACCCACAAACTCATATTCCCGTTTATTATGTATTTAACTATTTACTCAACTTGGATATTTATTTTGGGATTTATATAATATTATTTACCTTTTTCATATGTTTTAATATTTATTTTCGATATTAATTTACTTACGTTATAATTTATATAAAAGATGTAGTTAGAAATATTTTCATTTATGATTTATATGGTTTAAAATTATATAATATATTGTGCTTTGCATATTGTTTAATATACTTTAAATAATATTTATATGCATAGATAATTTTTATTACAAAAAAAATATAGTTAAAATTAAAAGTATTTTTTATTTTTATGTTGCCAAACAGCTTACTGTATAACGCTCTTTCAAAAAAACTCTTTTTTAAATGACATCCAAACAGTTAACTTGCTTCTTAGAAAAGCTCTACAAAAAAAAACTCTACTGACAAAAGCTCTACTGGTATAAGCCCAACCAAACAGAGGCTAAGTAATAGAGATAGAGCTCAAATCAACTAGACCTCATTATTGAATGAAAATAGAAAGGAGAGAGCCCCATACATAATTCAAGAAGCAATCTAAGGAAAAATAAGGCACATGCTGACTTCATACTCATAAATAGAGCAATTTGGCCCAATACAAGACATTTGCCAAACTAAATAGAACAAATTAGGTTATGTAGATTGTTTTTCTATTTCAAATAATATGGATGCAAAATAAGACAATGCTAATTTATCAAAACATGAGATTGATACTAGGTCCACAAACCTGTGAAAAACAGGAAATGACATCCTTAGATGTAACTCCCAATTCTGCAAGTGCCATAATAGCCTCAATCACATATGGACATTGCCTGCCAAAGGAACCAAAATGGCAAAACAAACTTACAATATATGTTTGGTGAAAGATCATAAACTACAAACAGCTTTAAGATTGGGCTTATATATATTTAGCATGCCCATCTGATGCATGAAACTATTATGTAAACATATTGCCAGCAATCACACAGTCTCACATCATTCTACTGGTACTTAATTAATTAACAGGTTGCCTACATAATTGCATTCATGAAAGCCTAAGAAATTTTGCCAATCAAAAGATTGCAATAGAAGATTACAGATTCACTTTACTGAAAAGGTAAACCAGGACAAGGCAGATATAATGAAAGACATCCTATTTCCAATTCTAAAGGCGGTAGAAGCTTCAATTGGAACATGTAGCTTTTGTCCAAAACACACTTGTCTATGTGTGTAAATATTATAAGGTGTTGAAAAGTTGAAGCACAATATTATGTTCAACCACTCAAATATAAAACACAACATGGCACTTATGAGGTGAAGATCGGCATACATACATTCAACTAATAAAGAGTGAATTCATATCTATAATATTGGGACTTGAACCAAAATAGGGTTGGGAGTATTGATGGAGTTAAAGAAAAGTCATAGGACTCAGACACTAGATAGGTTAAAAACAAATAAAACACTAGACAAGTTAAAAACAAATGAAGTGGGAAAGACTAACACGCCAACATAACATGACCAACCTTAGACATTCTTTGTAACAAGCTATAGCAAAGCGACTGTGTCTAGAATTTCGGTAAAGTTTCGCCATGAGTAGACTCATCTGCAAAGTTCTTGCTTTGCTAGGAATTCCCTCTATCTGCAACGTAAAACATACACAAAGTTTAGAAACCAAAAAGGAAACTAAAATCAAGCACCTTAGCAGTAACCAGACAACAAGAGTGCATTTCACATGTATGCCTTTAGAATTCCTATAACAATTCCTAGAGGACTTGTCACATAGACAAAACTATTTAGATAACCAGTAAATCATGTAGACATCTGGCTACCACAATTTAGCTGCACTTAAAAAATTTATTAGATTTTCAGCCGTAGTTACTACTTTAAAATGCTGCATTTGCATAAGAACGAGAAAAAAAAAACAAGCAAGAGAAACACATGGCAACAAAAGGAAAAACCTCAACAAGGGCCGCTTTAGTTTCATTCAATGAGGAATGACACGAAGCAATCTTGAACTTCACCTGCAAGGATACACATTGAACGGGATAAATCTCAAACATCAAGCAAATAACTCTACCAATTCTCACTTAGTGTCACATCATCCAATAAATAAATTCAACAAA
Organism: Erythroxylum incrassatum; assembly: GCA_026546855.1. Lineage (NCBI taxonomy): Eukaryota > Viridiplantae > Streptophyta > Magnoliopsida > Malpighiales > Erythroxylaceae > Erythroxylum > Erythroxylum incrassatum. Next base: position 6,991,278 of record JANVCL010000005.1, on the reverse strand, counting down.
GATAAAACTGAAACCCAATTAAACCTCATTTTCATTGATTGCCGAGACATTAAAAGAACTCGGAGAAGAAGACCGGTTTGACAACGAACTCCTTGCAGCCGTTGAATTTTGTTTAGGAACCAACTTGTGGTACTGTAAAGCTTGCTTGTATGTATTCTATCAACAACACACACACACACACAAAAAATTTAAAAACACACAATGGAGTAATCACTTAAAAACAGTAAATCGTTCTTATATCAGAAGCTCACTCACAATCGCGCGGCGATACTCTCTCTCCCGAAGCAATGCGTCTCCAAGAAGAATCTGCAGCCAAACACAGTCGCATTTTTCTTTTTCAACTTGAAAGAGACCAACTTTAAACAAAGAGAAGATTATTATTAATAGGAAAACTGGGAAAAACCAGATTCTCCGCTTTGAGGTGGGGGTTGGCATCAGTGTTGACGGAAGAGGAAGAAACTAAGAAGGAACCCTGCAAACAACAAAGAAGCGGTGAAGTAAGTCGATCTTCCGCAATACAAATAAATATGAGTTGAGAATCGAAATTTACGAGCATCTGAGCGGAGTTAGAGAGATCGTGACTGAGGAGAGCGAGCATTTGATCCTTCGAGACCTCCATTTTCGAGTGTGAAATTAACTCAACTACAAGACAATTGAGCTGTTCAAAAAGCTTACAGATTTCAATCTGCTCGGCTCTTGGTTTAAACCTCTTTTTGGGCTTTCTCTCATTGGGCCTATTATTATCTTCTCTCTCTTTCTCCATTTACTTGCGTATTGGATACAGCATCGACCACCTCTGTTGGAGCATGGAGCCTCGGAAGCAATATCTGAGTCGCGAAAACTTTCTGACGAGAGTAATTTTGCCGGCGATCCAGGGGCAATCTTGTCCGATATGTTTAAGATTTCTAGACGACAATCCCCGCCACCACCGCAGAGCTGCGGCCGTCATCACCGGCTGCTTGCACGCTTACTGTGTGGAATGTATTCGCAAGTGGAGCGAAATGGTGAGGCGGTGTCCCCTCTGCAACGCGGCGTTCGATTAATGGTCCTGTAAGATAAATCTCTCTTCTCGAAGCTTCTTCAAAGAGAAGCTGCGCTTTCTACAAGGTCACCAAAAGTTCGTTTCCGGTTCCGATTTCTCCTCCAGAGATGCACAACGGTATGAGAAGAAAATTTTAACCTTTTGGATAATTAAGGTGATTGCTGTTGAGGATATTGCAGCTGCAGAGGGTTGTAGTTCACAATTGAAAACTATGCTTCTAAATCAAAATTAAAATTATTGAGCTTAGCTGTTGATTCATCTGTTGCTATCATCAGAACGGTGCAAAGATCAAGAAGTGAATTGAATGCTGATATCAGAAGAAGTAGAGCATTACCACGAAAGCGAAGTTTTGGGGGGCCAGATTGTGTGCCTTCACATGTTTTGGCACAGAGAAAGCTTCATTGGCGTGCCAGGTAATAATTTCATATTCCCTAGGTAAAGAGATGTCCTTGGTGATGCTATGAAACTAGAACTGCTTCCTGACTCTATTAGTTTTGGCATTTTATGGCTCAAATCGTGTTGGGTTTTGCAGTTTATACAATTAAGGAATGCAAGCTGTTCCTTTATCTTCTGCAAAATGTCCCAAGCTGGTATGATGATTGACCAACACATGTAGGTTGATGTTGTGTTTCCTTGTTATTGATTGTTATTTTTTGTTTTCAAACATTCAGATTACATCAAGAGGCAGCTGCATGAAAGAAAAAGTGCTGCAAAGAATAGAGCCACGGATTCAAAGGGAGCTCCATGCCATCCTTGAGGACCCTGATCCTTCTGTTATTGTTCATGTGGCTTCCTCACTTTTTATTGCTAACATTGAAGGACCATCCAATGTTGGGGGAAATTTTCTGGCACCTTTGCAACCATTCCTGCATAAGTGGACTAACACTTTTTGGCACGAGTTGAGGTATACATCATTGAAGTGCACTCCTTTTAGCATCTCTTTTTCAAATTTGACCCTGAGGTGTACAACTAAGAAAATAATAGCTTGTTGTTGAGAGTATTGTAATTTAAATGATGATATGTGGTCTTCATGAACTTTAAAATATAGATGAAACCGAAAATAGAAGGAATCACATATAAATATATATGTACAATAAACATTTGCTTCACCTGTACAGTATTTAGGCTCCCGTCAGTATTAATCAGTAACTCTGCTTACTGTTCTTTCTCCTATTTTTGTGGGAGGTAGGTTGCACTCAGGTTCGTCTCAATTGTAAAATTTTGAATCTTGGCAACCCATGGAAAGACAGCTACATAGATGAGAGCTGTTAATTTTTGGTTTGGGGTCCTTGTGCATTCAGATATATGCTTTTCTAGCAGCCAGTCAGCTATCTTCTATGCATTCACTGTATCAAACAGAGAGCAGTAATTATATTGCATGATATAATGGTTGCTCTAAATTGGTAAACGAGTCGCATGAACGTGTCTTAGTCGTAACCCTACTAATGCATTTACACTTTTGGAGGCATCAAACAGTTGAGTCCTTATTTGCTCTAACGGTAAATAAGTCTACTAATGCATTTACAATTTTAGAGGGATAAAACAATTTTGAGTCCTTTATTTGCTCTAAATTGATAAATGAGTTGTATGAACTTGTCTTAGTCGTAATCCTACTAACGCATTTACACTTTTGGAGACATAATGAAAAGAAATGGTTTTTAGGTGTTTTGCAGAGAGTTCACTGGTAATGGAGGCGTATGATGAGGTGGTTGAATATGTGCAGTCGGGATAGAGTGCAAATTATGAGAAGTATGAATGTATCTTCTCTTGGCATAAACATCGGGGTGGGAGCTCCAGGAATCGGGCCTTCAAGTGAATGTTCGGGTTATTAAAATGGATGGAGTGATATTCTTGAAAATGTTACGAATATAGCTCAATTGCACAAGTAATTTTGAGGGATTCAGGCTAAAGGTACCTTCATCCACAATGTTTAAGAAGGGAGAACTCTGAATAGCTAAACGGAGATGTTTTTTAAGAAGCTGGAGAGGATCACTAAATGGGAGAGAAATTATGATTCAGGTAGCATCATCACTGTTTCAAGCTCTAAGAATAAGATATCCTTTTCAGTGCATGGGCAACGGTTCTTCCGATTGATGAGCGTCAAATCTCCAGCACCTCTGTTGTTCTGTCAATCATTTTCTTGCATGTTTGCCCCACGAATAAGAAGCTGTTATGTAAGTAACAGGCAAGATATCTAAGACATTTAATGAAGGGAAAGATACCAAACACTATAAAGCCAATGCATTCATTCCACATCAGAATTGATCAATTACGGTGTAGCATATTCTCTTTATGTTTATATGATAAGACACACAGCAAGACACACAGCAAAAGACCTATTGAGTCACATCAAGTAAAAACCAAAGTTAAGAAACCAGTGTGGCTAGTACAAGACTACTCTTCTTCTGATTCTTCCTCTTCAAAAATCAAAGAAACCAGTTTGGTTAGTACAAGACTATTCTTTTTCTGATCTGTTAGCAAGCATGAGCATCATGGTGAAGGAAATAAACCTCTATTGGTTTATTCTAGACGAAGGAGAGAGAAAGAGTAGCAGAAACGGTTACACGGTTATAACTGAATAGCAATTGAGTGGCAGAATAGCTGCTATATATTACTATGGGAAATAAGGGAAATGATTATCTGTTTTTACAATCATTGTTGCATTTAG
>JANVCL010000005.1:6958888-6980039 GCA_026546855.1 Erythroxylum incrassatum | reverse complement strand
CCAAATTTGACTAGCGGTTAAACTTATATTAAGGGAGTGCTTGTTTGGGGGTAATGAGAAAAAAAGGTATAGGTATGGAATGAAAACTCATGTTTGAAATCAACAGATGTAATACTTTGATTATCCCATTTTCAATAATACTCCATTCTTTTAGATTATCAGAAGAATGAGATTCATTATTGGCTACACTTCGTTCTCATCCCTTAGTATATTCATTCCTATTCTAATTTTCATTACCCTCTGTAAATCAAGCGCTCGGTTTGATAAAGTACAAAAACATGAGGTTTTTTTATGTTAAAGTCTGTCGGGCTTGATCCATGGTTTGACCGATAATTTAAAAATAATGTTATTTTTTATATTTTTTTTGAAAACAATACAAACTACAAGTTGACCTATCCCGGCCAGTCAAACTACAAGTCACACTAACCCAGGGTTGGGCCGGGCTGGGCTCAATCACATTCCAACTTTTACTGTACGACGTTAAACATGCCAATTTGAGGACACCGTAGCTTGTAGCATTAGTGGTCGCTCAGAAATAAACGAGAAAAACGAGGGCAAAATCTGGAAAAGGCTACAGTTTCCGCCTTCAACTCCCAATTTCAAATCAAACGTTTCTTCCTGAACCCACACGCACACACATAAGATAAGTGCTTTTAGATCTTCACTTCCGTTACACGACCAAAATGAAGCAATCATTGAAAATGAAAACCCATAACCACAAATCTTCCATACCTACACTGCCACCAGACGCCACAAAGACACAAACCAGGAAGAAGCTGAACTCCAGAAACCCATTTCAAGATCTCAGTAATGGTTGCATTGGTAGTACTAGTACAGTTTCCAGCACTGGCAGCGTTGATGGAATCAGTAATTCTTCTTCAATGTCTTCCACTGAAGCGCCAAAGGGTTGTCTCAGGTTACTTCTCTCTCACTCTTCCTCTTCGACGAAAGCACCTTCCAATTTTAGTAAGAATCGTAGGCTTGCCACAGACAAAACCTTTCCTTTGAAAACCCCTAAGTCAGCTCCTAATCTGCGACGCACGACGGAGAAATCTTCCAAGGGTTCAGTCTTTCAAAGACCCATTTCGCAAAAATGGGAGAAAGGTAGTAGGAACCATCGTCCATGTCTGTACCAGCGGCATTCTGGTAAAAACCCCACTTCTGGGAATACCCGAGGTTGTAAAGTTTCTTCCTTTCTGGACTCCGGTGGCAGAGAGATGAAGTCTGTGTCTGGGGAGTTGAGACAGTTGGCAGTTGATGGAGTTCGTGACTCTGATGCGGCAAATTTCACTCCTTTGAGTAAGATGGCAACTGGGTCCGGGTTGAATATTGCCGTTGATGGTAAGGGTGGTACTGGTGATGGTGAGAGATCAAACAGCAGCACTGGTACAAAATCAGCAAGTAGCAATAGTAAGACTCCTCCAATTCAGGCCTCAGTATCACCGGAGATACATTGCGGATCGTTGATGGTGTCGACAGCAACACAGACAGGCACATCTGCTTGCTATGCTGCTGGCCATGTTTTGTCTGGTGTTTCTGACAAGAGGAAGTGTAGGCCTAGAGGAATGCTTACTGCTGGAGAAGCTAAGGCTATCGGTAGTTATGAGAGTGACGAGGATAATGATAAAGAGATAGCTGCAGGGTTTGATGAGGGTAGTCTTTCTAAGTTGCCTATACCTGCTGAGGCTTCAATTCATTGGCTTTTATCACCCTGCAAAGAGGAGGATGAGAATCAAAAGCAGAATTTAACTAATAGATTGTGTCATTTTCATAGGTTGAAGGAGAATGCTACGCAAAAATCTCCTGCTTCATCTTTATATGGTAAAGAAGGTCTTCCATCGGATGGAAGTACTCGGAGGAGAAATGCTTCTCCGGTTTGTCCTGGAGATATACCTGAATTTAGAGGGTTTCCAAGGTCCTCTTCGCATGATATTGTGGCACTTTCACCATTTCAAGAAGATAGGAAGACTCATTATGATCTTGATTGGGATAACTCTCCCTTCTCCATGAACACTTTGGATAGTGGAAATGTAATTCAAACTCCACAGTCAAACTCCAGCTCAGATGAACGAGTTGATTTGGCATTGTTAAATGCGGATACTTGCAACTTTGATTCTCAATTCAACTCTGTGGCTGAGGGTCTTCAAATGGCAAGCTTATCTCCTAAGAGCCATGCATCGATATGGGATCCAAGTTCCAGTTTTCAGTTTGATCGTTTGAGTACATCTTCAACTTCTGTTGATCTTTTACAGCTTCAGAAAATTTTAGATGATCGAGATTCTTGGTTTTCTAACTCTACCGTGGGGAATGTATCACAGTCTCAAATGAGAATATCTTGGAGAGAGGGACTAATTAGTCGAATCTATGAGATGGATGATATTGATTGTTGCAGAAGCTTATCTGATGAAGATGATGATGTTGCTTGCTGTAATAATGACTACTTGAAATCTCATACAAGTCCCGAGCCTAATGTTGATTTGGAAAAGGGTGAAATCTCTGTTGCTGGCTTTGGCTCCACTGAACTTGTAGAAAGGGAACATGAAAGTGATAAAAAGGTCAAGGGGGCATGCTCTCCTAGGATATCAAGTTCATGTGCAGAGTCTGTAAGCACTGACGGCGGTGGCCTGGTTCGTTCAGAGGATTCAGATTGGACCCTATGCTACAGGAACCACTTATTTCATATATAGTAGTCATTCTCATATTTTTTTTCTCCCATTCACTTAGAGGATGGCTGAATAACTTCAACTTGAGAGTGGTGCTTAAGGAGCCTCGTTCTTCTGTAATTGCTTCACATATTTGGTTGTGCCACCATTTAATTTTCAGTAAGAAATCGCTCATCCCTTGCTATATTATTTTTCTTTGTTTCTTTAATTTCTATATCGAGTTCAGTAGATGTGGCGGGAGTAAGGTGCGAGATTGCTAGTTGGTAGTCTGTAGTGATTCTAAAATGGAATATGAACTGACAGCGAGGGACCAGAGCAAAGAGGAAGATCTTTGGTAGTCACGGCCACAGAAATAGCAAGATGGATATGGGAAAATCAAATTGATTAAATCATATTTATTGACGTTGCTCATGCTTCTCTGCAGTGTGCTTTATCTGAAAATGTCATGCAGCACATCCTATGTGACGCAGGCGGCACACTGCCATGGGTTCCTAACCAGGTGATCTAATAATAGATTTATAAACAAAGGATCATTCCAGGCCACTTCATCATCGCCCTGCCTAATTATGTTGTTGCTTCTGCTTCTTGGAACTGTGTCAGATAGAACCCAAGAAAGAGTTGATTTCGACGAACTCGTACTCATAATTGATAAGATACTGCTTTGCATTTTGTATCTGATCTTAACTCCTCCTTGCTCCCTCCTGAAGACACAATAGTTGCTCTATCATCTGTCTGGTACAAACTTAATCCTGGTTGATCATGTTAATTAGTTGAAGTGTAAAGCCCACAAATCCAATAAAGAGAGGAGCATAGATATATAACACAGCAAGTAGAAACCAACGGAAAACAGTCTTCCTTCTTTGTATCCATATTTTTAGGGTGTGATAAAAAGATAGTCCATAATTTCATTACAAGCGAGCCAACAGATAAAAAATTGAGTCCAATTATTTTATTGTACTCCCTCCGATTCATAACAAGTGTCGTTTTAAAAAAACGCATGCTTATTAAGAAAGCTAATGAAATTATAGATATACTCTTATTAATACTCACATGAAGTGCATTGAAAAGGTAATTTGCAATAATTGGCATGTGAGAGAAATTGCATATTGCCTTGAAATTGTGATCTGAGTAATTAAGATGAGAGAGAAATTAAAAGTTAATTTTGGAAATAAAATTATAAATATGCATACAATGTCAAGAATGACATTTATTTTGAATAATTAAAATGTATCTAAAACTACACTTATTATAAATCGGAGAGAGTATATACTTTTGCTATAGCTTGGATATTTATGCTTGTACTAAAAAATTTTGCTCACTGACGAGCATCATTTTTTAGACTAATAAGATTTTTGATAATTAATTATATAATTATAGAAAATTTTGACCAAATTGTGATTTAAAATTTTTTATAGCATCACATTTAGTTGATATTAGCACAGATTTATATTTCTAGGGGCAAATTGAGTGAATTAGGAAAAAATCGATAATATATTTTTGTCTCGTATAGGATGGTTTTAGGAGATAATATTGTTGGCTAAGAGTTAATTGAAAAATCGGGTAATTTGATCGGTGCTCTGAGTGTGCCTAATTAGGGGGATGTTAGAGCGGATTGAGTTGGAGGAGAGATGCTAGTGTCATCTCAGATAATGCAACAGGTTGAGACTATAGCTCTAGCTTGAGGTGATCTTGTGGTGGATTGTAACTATGAGCAGATCCGTAAGATTGATGCAACAGAGTTTCGAAGTGCTATTGATCTTGAGGAGGGTGAGGCATTATGCGAGTAGACATAACTAGTTTTAGATCATTTATAGTGTACTTTGATGAGGAGTTTGCAGTACATTGTTTCATTATTCTAGGGTAACACATAAACTTGGTGGAAGTCAGTGAAAATATCTTACAAGTCATAGGAGATGACTTAGGAGGAGTTTTAGAGAGTTTAGAGACAAACACACTTTGTGGATATATCGAGATCTGAAGAAGATGAAGTTTATGAGTTTGGTTTAGATGGAGGAGATGTGTGTGGCAGAGTATGAGGCTTGCTTTGCGATTTTGTCTAAGTATGCATTAAACGCTATGGTAAATATAGAGGAGAAATGTTATCGATTTGAGTAAGGTTTGAGGAGGGAGATCTGATTAGGTTTTAGAGTTGTTACTTTTGATTTCAAGAAATTATTGGAGACTTAACTCATAGTAGAATATGTGATAGAGCGGGCAAAAGGAGAGGAGAGTTAAAGAGGAGATCAGAGAGTCATTATGGAGATGGAAGTTAGTTTGTTTAGAGGAGAGCTAGTCATTCGTAATCTATTGGTACAGGGGATCGAGTAGAGTTGATGCCACATTAAGCAGAAGTGGGAGTTTCTAAAAATTTGGTGGATATTGGAGAGCTAGTAGGAATTTAGGACCACATAACACTACTAGTGCACCATCGGTTGGACAAGACAGAGGGGCTAGTCAAAGATTCAAAGAACTTTTTAGTGGAGGAATTAGGGGTATAAAGTTATGTCACTTATGGGAGAGTTCACAGATGACCATATTGGGGACTAACTAGGATCAGCCACACATGCTATATCTATGGAGAGTGTGGGCATTTACAAAGAAACTGTCTGATAGTAGGTAGTAGTGAGTGAGTGAGGATAAAGGAGATAATAAGTGGTTAGAGTGGTTCTTTTAGTTCAAGTAGAGTTGGCGGTAGAAGGGTTGGATGTGGACGAATAATGTTTACAGGTACTAGTGAGACCTCCTTAACACAAGGTCAAACTCAAGCGATGATATATTATATGACTAGGAAGGAGGCGCCCGCAACAAACAATGTTATTTCAAGTACGATTTTATTATTTGATATTGAGGGTTATGTGTTAGGAAGGAGGGGAATGTTAGCGAGGAATGATCGAACGAAGCTTCTAATTGACTTGATAGTGATAGATTTCAGAGACTTTGATGTGATTCTTATGAGAGATTAGTTGACACAACATTAGACTGTAGTGGATTGTTATGCAAAGGTGGTAATGATAGAGTCTTTAAGTAAACTGAAGGTGATATTTGTGGGGAGATCATATGGTAGTCCCAACATATGTGATCTCAATTATGACTACTATACGATTGATATTGGATGTATGTGAGTCCTAAGCTAAAGGATATTCCTATTGTAAGTGAGTTTTTGCAAGTTTTCAAAGATGATTTAATGAGTTTACCACCTCAATGGTTGATAAATTTCACCATTGAGACTATATATGGAGTTGTACCAATTTCTATTGCACCTTTACTGTTGAGTTGTAGGAGTTAAAAAAATAGTGAGAGGAATTGTTGTAGAAGGGCTTTATTAGACCGAGTACATCACCCTAAGAAGTTCTGGTGTTGTTTGTGAAGAAAAAAGATAATAGTATAAGATGCATTGGTGATTGACAATTAAACAAAGTGACAGTAAAGAACAAGTATCCATTTCCAAGGATAGGTGATTTTTTGGATCGACTGAGGAGAGTTATCATATTTTCAAGATTGACTTGAGGTCGGGATACTGAAAGTTAAAGATTGCTGAGTCAGGTATTCTCAAGAAAATTCTTCATACTTGGTATGACCATTATGAGTTTCTGGTGATGCCTTTCGAGTTGGAAATGCACCAGCTGCATTCACGAAATTAATGAACAAGACTTTTCAAGAGTAACTGGATCAATTTGTGATAGTGTTTATTGATGATATATTGATATATTTGGTTAAAGAGGAGCACGAGCAATATTTGAGGATTGTGTTACATATTCTAAAAGAGAGACAATTTTATGTTGAGTAAAGGCAAGTTTTGCATAAAGTAGGTATTTTTCCTTGACATGTGGTGTCCCAAGAGAGAATGAATCCTAATCTTGTTAAGGTAAAGGAAATTATAGAATGGGAGTCACCTTGAAATACATCAGAAGTGAGGAGTTTTTTTTAGACTTGTTGGGTATTGTCAAAGATTTGTATAGGTATTTTCGATAATACCTAACCCATTGACCAAGTTGCTAAAGAAAGGAGTTCAGTTTCAGTAGACCGTGTAGTGTCAAGAGATTTTTAAAGAGCTTTAATAGAGAACGACCTCTAACCCAATTTTGGTTCTACCATTGAGTGATGGAGGTTTTGAGGTGTATACTAATACTTCGAGGGTAGGTTTAGGGTGTGTATTAATACAGCATGGGAAAGTGATAGTGTGTGCCTCCTGTTAGTTAACATTGCACGAGTTGAACATTCATACCTATGATCTATAGTTAGTAGTGATTGTTCATGTTTTAGGATTTGAATACATTATTTCTATGTGGAGATATTTTGAATCGTTATAGATCAGAAGAGTCTTAAGTATATCTTGACTTAGAACGTATTGAACTTAAGGCAAAGAAGGTGGATTGAGCTGTTAAAGGAATATAATTATACTATTTATTACCATCTGGGGAAGGCTAATGTAGTGATGATAGATGCTTTGAGTAGGAAAAGCTTAGGCGTGATGGTTAATAGTAGTCAATGATGATGAGAGATGTGGCAGAGTTTATATCGAGGTGTTTGACCTATCAATAAGTTAAGGCAGAGTATCAAGCACTAGTAGGGAGGGAAGATTCTGATGAATTTTGCGGTAGCGTTACCAAAAACCAAGCGCAAATATGATTCAATTTGGGTGATTATGGATAAGTTGAATAAATCATCTCATTTCTTACTTTAGATAAGCTCACCAAGTTGTATGTTGGTTAGATTGTGAGGTTACACATGATTCTAGTGTTTATTGTATCAAATAAAGATCTATACTTTACTTCTTGGTTATGGATGAGTTTATAAATAACTTTAGGGACTACGTTTAATTTAAGTCCTACATTTAACCCTCAGTCGAATTAAGAGTCAAAGCGTGCGATTCAAATATTAGAGGACATGATGAGAGCTTATGTGCTAAATTTTAAGGGTGATTTGGATAGATATCTAACTTTGATGAATTTTGCATATAATAACAGTTATCACTCTAGCATCAGTATGAAACCATTTAAGGTATTATAAGGTAGGCAGTGTAGAAATCCGATATGTTAGAATATTAATGTCATAACACAAGTGGACTTTATCTCCAAGCCATTATATTTAAATTTACATGATAATTTTGTGCAAGGTGGTAATGGGCTTCAAAGTTTTACAAACAATTCAATATTCGATTGTACATATGTGATTATAAGTTTTGGATCCGAAACCAAGTAAAGCCTTATTTGTTGGGCTTGAAATTTTAGGAGCATGCAAAGGACTTAGTTTCCTTATTCTTTCAGATCTTTAGTATGATTCTGTATTGTCTAAGTTGTTTCCTAATAGTACTAGGAGTTTTCTTTTAAATCTTTAGTTTGATTCCATATTATTTAAGTTGATTCCTAACAGTATTAGGAGTTTTCTTTCAAATCTTTAGTATGATTCTATATTACCTATATTGTTTCCAAATAGTATTAGGAGTTTTTTTAAGGTGTAGTTTTTGTGATTCAGAAATAAAAAGTTCAATCTTTTTCTTCACAAATTTGAAATTGATTCCTTCGTTTTGTGTTGGTCTTTACACTTGTGTGGCTGGTGACACTCTTGAGAGCTTTATCAACAATTGTGGTGCTTGGATTTATCAACTATTGTGGTGTTCTCTTGTTTCTTCCCTTAAACTTTCAATATTTTCTATTCATTCAAACTACTGACCTTTGCTTTTACTCTCTCAAATTCAATTGGTATGCCTAGTTTATCCATTAGATTGGCATCAAAGCTCAGTTATTAGGGTTTTCTTAAGCCTTAATGGTCCATAATTGAGCCTCTTTCACCTAAATTTGAAAGTTTCAAGTTTGATTTTACTAGGTTTGGTAAGAATATGCAGCAAAAACTAGAAACAACAATAACAAAACTAGAGACAACAATTTTGCTCATTTGGGGTGTTAGATCGTAAGATCAGTGGGATTCATGATCAAATTAAAGATATCAACAATCAGTTAGGCTACTTGCATATGTAAGATGCTAAGTGGAAACGTTTTACGCAAGGTAGAACCTAAAAACAATCACGTTAAAGATTTAAAAGGACTTATGACGAATCCAATGAGGAGCAAGAAGAAGAAGAAAAAGAGAAGTACGAATTAGAAAAGGAGCAACCAAGATGTCCTAGACGTGGATGTTACATGTACAAAGATTGCAACTTAAAGCTTAAACTCCCCGATTTTGAAGGTAAGTGTTGTCCTGAAGTTACCTTAGATTTGGTTTGTAGAGCTGATTATATATTTGAGTATAAAGCCCTTACGAACAAGGAAAGTTTTAATTATGATATCCTTAAGCTAGTCGGTTTAATGGGAATTTCATACGATGATATGCAATGTGAGCGTTAAGAAGAGAAGGAAGCAAAATTAAGACCTGGACTTGTTTAAAACGCGAGATCAAAGCTAAATATGTTCCTAATAATTATAGGCAAAATAATAATATAAAGGCAACACCTTTGAATCAAACTTGCTTTGTTAACAAGTATATTGATGAATTTGAGAAGTTAACGGCGTTGAGTTGTAATAAGGAGGATCTAGATCAGAAGATGGCTCGATTTTTGGAAGGATTGAGTTTGAAAGTCAAGGATAAGGTGGAATTACAACCTTATTATAATTATAATGATTTGTGTAAACTTGTTTTACGTGTTGAACAACAAATTAAACAGAAAACCTAATTGGAGGTCGTTTCTATAACGAAAGAATCCTACGACGCTTTCTACTTCTGTCCTTTTGAGTTCTAAAGCTAATTCAAGCGAGAAGAAGGAAGATTAGAAACGAAAAGGTACTTTGAAGATGAAAGAACTTGATAAGAATAAGAGTCGATGTTTTAAATGTCATGGGTATGGGTATATTCAATATGAATGTCCTACAAGCAAAATCATGACAATTCAAGAGTGTCAAGAAATCAATGTTTTGCTTAATTCTTTATCCATTGAGGAGGCTGAAAAGGAGTTAGATATTGGAGGAGATTACAAAGGAAGAGAGAAGGATGTGGTTTAAGGTGATGAGGAAGGGCCAAGTCTTATAATTCAGCGTGTTTTGAAGGCTACTCCTTCTCCATATGAGTCCCAACGTGAACAATTGTTCCATACGAGATGCAAGGTGCAAGGAAGGCTATGTAACATGATCATTAACAGTGGTTCTTGTACCAATATAGCTTCTACGATGCTCGTGGATAATCTGTCTCCTCTCAAACACCTAAGACCTTACACAATTCGATGGATTAATAAAGGTAGTAATTTGAAGGTGACAAAACAGGTACTTGTTTCCTTTACAATTGGGAATAACTATCATGATCAGGTACTATGTGATTTGATTCCGATGGATGCATGTCATATCTTATTAGGATGTCCATAACAATATGATCGAAAAGCTCAATATGATGGAGTCTCTAATTGTTACACCGTTGAGAAGGATGGGAAAAGACTTGCGCGTGCACCTTTATCTCCTTCTAGAATACGTGAATTGAACATGAAGCAACCTAAAAGGGATAATCTGATTATTGGGAAGAGTGAGATTATTCAAAAATTTGCTGAATCGCAAGTGGTATATGCATTAGCTTCGAAGGAAGTCTATGAAAATCCAATTGATTCTTACCTACTAGATCTCAAGCCTCTTCTGGATGAGTGTACTGATGTGTTTCCTAATGATTTGCCTCCAGGTTTGCCTCCCATAAGAGGGATCAAGCATTAAATAGACTTGATTCTAGGTACACCTTTGCCTAATAAGCCCGCATATAGATGTAATCTAGAAGAATCGAAGGAGCTACAACGACAAATCAATGAGCTTATAGGACTAGGATATGTGCGTGAAAGCATGTCACCATATGTTGTACTAGCTTTTTTTGTGCCAAAGAAAGATGGTTCGTGGCAAATGTGTATTGATAGTCATGTGGTGAACAATATTACCATCAAATATTGCTTTCCTATGCCTTACCTAGATGATATTTTGGATGAACTCCATAGTGCTCAAGTGTTTTCGAAGATAGACTTAAGGAGTGGTTACCACCAGATTCGAATGAGAGAAGGTGATGAGTGGAAGACCATATTCAAAACTAAGTATGAATGGTTAGTAATGCCCTTTGGTCTCACTAATGCTTTGAGCACATTCATACGACTTATGAATGAGGTATTGTACCCTTTCCTTGGCAAATTTATTTTTGTATACTTGGATGATATTCTAGTTTATAGTAAGAGTAATGAGGAGCATACGTTGCACTTAAGAATGCTTTTCGACATGTTAAGAAAGGAGAAGTTATAAGGGAAGATTGAGAAGTGTACTTTCATGGTAGATAGCGTCATATTCCTTGGATATGTTGTGTCTAAAGATGGTATTTCTATTGATAACTCAAAAATTGATGCTATTAAATCATGACCAACTCCTAAATCTGTTAGTGAAGTGCGTAACTTTCATGGATTAGCTTCTTTTTATCGGAGAGTTGCGAAGAATTTTAGTTCTCTTATGGCATTGATTACTAAATGTATAAAGAAGGGGAAATTTGAATGGAGTTATTCTGCACAAAAGGCATTTGAATTGATTAAAGGGAAGTTGTGTTCCACTCTTATATTAACTCTTCCTAATTTTAACGAGTTATTTGAAGTAGAATGTGATGCTAGTGGAGTCAGAATAGGGGTTGTACTTGTTCAAAAAAAAGTCACATTACTTATTTTAGTGAGAAGCATTAAGGCATATTAATGGGCACCAGAAACTTAATCAACATCATGCTAAGTGGGTCGAGTTTCTACAACCCTTTACGTTCTCGTCAAAGTACAAGGATGGACTCACTAATGTCATAGCTGATGAGTTGTTAAGGAGGTATTCTATGCTTACAAGACTTAATTCAAGGCTCATTTGATTTGAATTCATCAAGAATTCTTATGTAGGGGATGAAGACTTTGCTGAATTATTTGAACTTTACGAAAAGGGTGCACATAACTAGTTTGTAATTGAAGATGGTTTTCTCTTCAAAGGAAATAAATTGTGTGTTCTGAAGGACTCCTTTTATGATTTATTGATTCATGAAGCTCATGGTGGTGATCTTGCTGGCCATTTTGGTATTCAGAAGACTTATAAAATTCTTTAAGAACACTTCTACTGGCCTCGTATGCTTGGTGATGTGCAATCTATTGTTACTCGGTATGGTACTTGCCAAAGAGAAAATAGTTCTTTTCACCAACGACTCTACATACATCTTTTTGTTCCAAAATGACCATGAGAGGATATTAGTACGGATTTCATTGTTGAATTACCTCGCACACAGCGTGGTAAAGATGTAATTATGGTAGTTGTAGATCGTTTCTTAAAGATGGCTCATTTTGTTACACGTCATAAGACTAATGATGCTTCTCATATTGCTGATTTGTACTTTAAAGAGATTATTCGTCTTCATGGGGTACCAAAAAGCATTGTTTTTTATTGAGATAAGAAGTTTTTGAGTCATTTTTAGCAGATGCCGTGGAAATTATTTAGAACAAACCTGTTATTTAGCACTGCTCACCATTCGTAAACTGACGGCCAAACTGAAGTTACAAATTGCACTCTGGATGCCTTGTTTCGTGGATTAGTGAGTAAAACCACCAAAGATTGGGATTTAAAACTTGCCCATGCTGAATTTGCCTATAATAAATCTCCAACACGTGCTACTAGAGTATCTCTTTTTGAAGTTGTTTATGGCGTGAATCCTTGGTGAGTATAGATGCAAAGGCCAAGCTAGAGACAATAAAGAAGCTTCATGAGTAGATTCGCCCAAAGATAGAAAAGATTAATGAGAGTTACAAGGCTCGTGGTAATCGTTTTTGCAAGCAACTGAGCTTTCAACCTGGTGATTTGGTTTAGATTCATCTTCAAGAGGAATTATTTCTAAGCAAAAGGAAGAATAAGCTTATGCCTTGTGCTGATGGACCATTCAAAGTACTTAAATGAATTGGAGAAAGTGCATCCAAGATTGATCTTCTAGGAGATTATGGATTTTCTACTACATTCAATGTTGGCGATCTGCCTCCTTACTTGAACGAAAAAGATTTGAGAGCAAATGCTTTTCAAGAGGGGGAGAATAGTGTCGTAGTACAAGTGAACTTTATCTCCAAGCCATTATATTTAAATTTACATGATAATTTCGTGCAAGGTGGTAATGGGCTTCAGAGTTTTACAAACAATTCAATATTTAGTTGTATATGTGTGATTGCAAGTTTTGAATATGAAACCAAGCTAGTGAAGTCTTATCTGTCGTGCCTGAAATTTTAGGAGCTTGCATAAGACTTAGTTTCCTTATTCTTTTAGATCTTTAGTTTAGTTTTGTATTGTTTAAGTTGACTCCTAATAGTACTAGGAGTTTTCTTTTAGATTTTTAGTATGATTCCATATTATCTAGGTTGATTCCTAATAGTACTGTGAGTTTTCTTTTAAATCTTTATTATGATTCTATATTATCTAAATTGTTTCCAAATAGTATTAAGAGTTTTCTTTTCTACTATAAATAGGGGTTATAAAGGTGTATTTTTTGTGTGATTCAGAAATAAAAAGTTTAGCCTTTTTCTTCACAAATTTGAAATTGATTCCTTCGTTTTGTGTTGGTCTTTACGCCTGTGTGGCTAGTGACACCCTCAAGAGCTTTATCAATAATTGTGGTGCTTGGCTTTATCAACTATTGTGGTGTTTTCTTGGGTTTTCTCTTCGACTTTCAATATTTTCTATTCATTCAAACTAACGGACTTTGTTTTTATTCTGTCAAATTCAATTGGTATGTCTAGTTTATCCATCAGACATAGAGGCTGCCAATTTATTAGAGGGATCAGAGTTGGTTCAAGAGACAGTGGATAAAATAAGGGTGGTAAGGTGATGTTTAAAAGTAACTCATAATCCACAGAAGAGTTTTCCTGAGCAACATCATTGAGAAATGGAGTACGATGTTAGAGATATAGTACTTCTACGAGTATCACCTTGGATAAGAATTTTGAAATTTGGTAGGACAGAAAAGTTTAGTCCAAGAAGCATCGAGCCATATAAGATTGTATAATGTATAGGGTCGTTAGCTTACAAAATAGCCTTACCTCTAGAGTTATCACAGATCCATGATATGTCCTACGTGTTAATGTTGAGAAAGTACTGATTGGATCCTAGCTGTATTTTATCAAAGCTTGAGATCAAGGTTGAAAAAGAGATGACTTATAAAGAGGAGCCAATGGAGCTCTTCGATAGATAAATTAGAAAATTAAGGAGACAAGAGATTCCAAGAGAGGCCACTTGGAAAGTAGAGGACGAAGTTTGATGTCAGTATCCTTATTTGTTTGGATCCTTAAGTTCATAATTTAATTTAGAGTACGAAATTATTTTAAAAGGGGAGAATTGTAAAATCTACAAATCTAACCCTTTAACAAAGACCCAACCCATCCCATTAAAAAAAAGAGAGGAGAGAGATATATAAAAGACAACAACTATTTTTGTAGAAACTAACAAAATACAAACCCTCCTCTCCTTCTTCCCCATATTTCCAGGTAGTAATGGTACAATAATAACATCTTGCTCTTGGATGTGAAGTTTTTTTCACATATTTACTCATTTTGTTTGTTTTAGAGGAAATTATGGAGATTAACACCCTAAAACTCTGTTAGAAAGGTATAAAACTTCATATAGCCAAGAAGGAAAATTTTAAGCTAAATTCCATCCCTTTTATTAGTGATTTTCATTCATCCTAAAGTAGTTTCTAGTTGGAATTATGTTGTGATTGTTTGTGATAACAATTTTGATAAAATTGAAAAAAAAGGAGAAAAAGTGGTTGGAGTGAGAAAAGAAAGAGGTTAGGAGAAGAGGAGGGGATGACATTAGAGTGGAGAAGAAGAAAACAATTTTTGGGAAAAAAGAAAAAGAAGGAAATTGGGTATTTATAAAATTTTGATATTAATTAAGGGTAAAATAGAAAATGTAAATATTTAAGGGTAAAATTAGAATTTAATTCATAAGTTTTCTTTTGAAATAATTAATTATGTAATTATAAAAAAATTGGCTAAAATATAATTTAAAAAATTTGGAACGTCACATGAAACTGACTTGCCGTCTAACATTGGCTCAAATCTGCTGTATAGCTGATGATGTAATCAACAAAAGTTACGAAAATGCATCTCTACCATTTTGGTTTATTGTGGTCTTATGAACAACTGTTTCTTCCAGCGGAGGAACATCCTAGTGAAGAAGGTGAAGCTAATGTTAGTCAAAGTACTGAGATTCTAAACCAAAATAAGAGCAAATTTAGTATTACAAAGTGAAAGGTGAAGGTCATGTTAAAGTCAAGATACAGAAGGATGATACCCTTTCAATATTACAATCTGTACTGCGATCCAACGCATTGATACACGTCCTTGGTTAGTTTTGACCTTGTAGTTGAATGAGTTTGAGTCACAGTCACAGAGCGGTTGGGAAAGAGTAGAAGGTTGCCTGTTATTTCAAGTCTAATATCAGATTAGCATATATGCTGTGTAAGCTTAAAGATGATTAACCGCTTTGCTTTGGTTAGAGGATCTGAAGAGTTGTTGGTACTTAATATGCCTTGGACGTCATACTAGGCTTTATCCTTTCATTTAAGAGACAGTATTACGATACACTTTCCATGTGCACACGCAAACATGATCGATTTTCAAACTTCATTTTTAATCCCTTTTTCTAGGAATATTGCATACACTCAACAACCAAGTTGGTCAATTAATAACTGAAAGGGGAATAATCATCCCCAGGAGTGCAGAACTAGGAAACTTGTTTTTTATCATTTAAAACTATTTAACGGTTACTTGTGCTGATGGTTGACGTCAGAACTTAGAAGTTCATGGTTGCGACTTGTCAACTGAAGTGCCTTAAACCTTATCTAGATTTGTTGATATGTATGCCGTCAAGTAAAATGTCTCCAAATTGGATTCTGAATATGATAATAATCTGGGTTAACACTTGCCCAGAATGTTGACGATATCCAAATGGAACCATCTTTATCTTTTGCACCAACACTCTCTATAGACGGCATGTCTGTTTAATGGTCCATGCGAAAGGGAAACGAAGGATAACTTGAATCAGAAAAGCTAACATAAGTTTTAATGTTTTGTCTTTATAATATGATGCTTCTGTAGTCCAGGCATGTGGCTGTTTTGGAAGAAATATTCTAAGAGGCAGGGGAAGGTACACAGGGCTTATTGTAAGCTAATCAACTGATTCATGCCGGCTTCTGTCAGCCATGGACGAACAGTGACAGAAAAAGCCAACTATTTTCAACCACTAATGGCTGCCTTGTTCAGCGAACTGTACAGAAACTGCGAAGAGGAGAAGGATGCGTGTCACCGCCCACAGAATTACGACAACAGAAGTCAACAAACAGAAACGTTGGCAATAATCGAACTTCAAGGACCGAACCAGCACAAGCCACTTTGACATGTTAAAAACATTTAACCTGATAGTAGTAAAAGGCAAAGGAAAAATGAAGACGGGGTCAAATCCATTGACGTTTTTGACAAATACAGGCTGCTTTTTAGCTTGGAGGACAAAAGAATTGCAAATTGGCAAGCAAAGTGCTAGAAGGTATCTTCTTGCCTAAGCCCCACCTGCTCATCCAAACGAGGATATGTTTGTTTATTTCCGAGGACCAAAATGCAAAAAACGAAAGAAACAGCTCATGTTGTCATTTTAATCTTTTCTTAGTTTGATTGTTTGCGTGTACAATATATTGCCGTATCACTATAAGCCTATTTAAAAGTCTCATCTTTTATTATAAAAATAGTTTCTCCCGCCAAACTTTAGTTATTTGTCACTGACACGAGACGTTTGTATATAAGTTTCAGTCTCAAGCACCTGATACACGACATATAGATATACACACACAACCAAATACTCTTTTATTTATTATGTATACTAGTGCAATTTTATAAGAAACCACAGAAAACAAGAGATACAAGTATATATAAATTTTATTTACATAACGATTTATTGTGTCAGTTTTACTTATTTACTCTTTAATTTGTATCATTATTTTATTGTCACATCTATATGTGGGTCTACAAAAAATAACCTCTCTATTATTTAAGAATAAGGTTGAGAAATATCAGACCTCGCTAGACCCCGCTTTATTGCAAGATTTTGAATTAGATATGACGACGACGACGATATATAGAAAAATCGTTGAGAATTAGAACTATATGTAATGATGAAGATCATATATAGAAAAATCATCATGCATAAGAAAAGAAATGAGTCCTTATTACATTGTTATAATATGGTTACGGTTTTACAGTAAATCATGTGTTATATAAGTAACACTACCCAGGAGTAGGAACATGGAAAATGGACAAAGGATCCTGGCAGCACTACCCATAGCCATCTTATGAAACTACTACATGAAAATAATTATGACAAGTATTTAATATATAAATATTTTAAATATCATATTTTTTCTTAATTAGGAAAAGAAGTTTATAAATAACAAAGGGCTCCATGGTTTAAAAATTGAACCAAAATTTAAACCTGTAAGATAATATTAGTTTTAAAGTTTAAAATGTTCAACTGACATTAGACCGTCTTAAATTTAGATAAAAGTTGAATAAAATTAAAGAATTTCAAATATGATTGTTTTTACTTATCGAAAAATTTGAAGTTTAATTAAACAAGAAATTATTAAATGAAAATCAATTGATTTATTTTATTTTATAAGAACTTATTAATTTACAAAAATTGACCAATTAATTACTAAACTGATCGATTTTTAGTAAATAAAGTTATTAAAGTAAAACGAACCGAAAATTTCAACACCGAATTGAAAAGTTAGACGGTTTAAAGGTTTTTACGATTGAGTCGGTTGAATCGATTGAGTTTTTAATCATTAATTCCATCTTTAGTTTAAAATTTTCTAAAAAATTCTTAATAATTATTGATAGTATTTTTTGGTCTTCATAGTATTATCTTATTTATAAGTGATTCATATGAAAAAGTCATCCTTCTTATATATAAATTACTCTAACCTTTAATTATGCAAGATTTATATTAAGCTTTTAGCAAGTGGTCGGTCAATGATATACTCACACAAAATAAAAGTTCGTTAAAAATTACAATCAATGTCATGTTCTCATATTAATTAAAGCCTATTTAATTAAAAATAACATATTCAGTAAATTATGTTAAGAAGCTTCTTTGCTTTACTCTTTATTTGGTTGGCTATCTGGGATAAATGTTAATTGCTAATGTCCAAAGTGAAAAATTGACGTATTTGACTATTAAAATCATGCAAAGAAAAAATGGCTCTCTAAAAAGTATATATCACGATCATAACACAACCTTACCAAACCCAATTTTAGCCAAAGTCTCCACTTGCTCAAAACCAACACGTCTCTGACAATGGATGGTCTCATTCCGATGGTCTACAGGGCCATAAAGAAGAACAAAGTTCGTCGGAAATACGAGTTTCTCTCATCCGAATCTGCACAATCCTACAACATCTCTGACTTTTTGGTCAGTTCTGATCATATGGTGTCTGCTAATCATCAGCTTGATATCAACCCTTCACCGTCAGCTCGAAACCATGCTGTGCCACTAGACAGAAAGTTTCACCGCCGGCACATGTCTGTTGATGACTTCACGTACGGAGATTATAAGAGGAGCAGGACTGTAAAGGGTGCTTCTCCTTCTCCACAGAAGCAACTTGTCAGGTTCAGAAGTCACAGAATGTTTTCATGTTTATCAGGAGTCTAAGAGTTTGTCATTTTTCGTATGTCATCAAATGCCTTGACTTGTGAACTTTTCTGTGTCTGTGGTGATGATTTTCCAAGCTCTAAATGTTTGATAAAATTGCCGGTGTCGGAGAATTAGCTAGGATTCTCCATTTTCGAATAGAATAAGGATGTCCATTGGCTGGAACTCAATTGTTCCTGCTTGTGCTGTGCATAACTTCATTTGATGTCAATCTACATAAAGAAACATCAAATTGTAACAAGTTTGTAGGTAGATGTTTATTTCAGCAGGTTTCTTCTGTAAAAAGATTTGCTTGAAGTTGGAGATAGTTGGTTTTCCATTGAATAAACTGCGTTATTCTTCTTTTCCTTTTCTTCTGGTTTCCTCTTACAGAGTTAGATTCAGACGATTTGAATCAAGGCAAATGACACAAACTATGTCATAATCCAGATGAACCCTTGTCTTAACATGTTGAACATAGAGTCCTAGTCAATTAAAGCAAGTTTCCAATAGTTAAGTTTGACTGATCGTGTTCTTGGACTAGGTAAAGACACGTCCTTTATCTCATTGTTCAAAGAACACTAGGTAAAGACACATCCTTCATCTCATTGTTCATCAGACGGAAAATGGAAAAATAAATTAAATGAATTTCTAGCAAATTCACAAACTATACGTCATTTGTTAAGTCCTTCCTCGTAGACAAGTCATGTTCTCTTCAGGTCTTTTCTTCTTTTGACTAATTTTTCATTTCCTGAAATGATTCAGGATTTTGAAAAATGAAGAAATCACCTTCTACCTTCTAAAGAATCTATCTAGAAAATTGGAAATTAATGATAGTAATGCAAAAGGAAAGTTGCATATGAGGAGTAGTTAATTAGCTGATAATCCTGAAACAATATTAAGCAACATCTACAATGGAATTGCATTTGCAGGTTAATTTTGTGGTATATATTTCAATGAAAAACCAGTCCCACCTGGAGTGAGTTAGGCCTTGGTGAGGCCTCCTTTAGGAAAAAGGGTAGCCATTGAAGAATTAGGCCTGGATACATTGGACCTCCTATATTATGATTGCTTTCATAAAAGTTTTACATGACAGTTGATTATTAAATTACTTGAAAAAATTAACATAATTTTTTTTTAAAATGTGAAAGGTACGAACTTCTCTTATATTTTAAGAAAAAATTTAAAATTATCAAAAAATATCCTTATAATTTACACTTTTGTCGACTTTCATTAAAAAAACTAATGAAGACTCGTAAACCCATAAATTTTTATTGATGTGTCATGTTTTCATCGTAAACTAATTACAATCAGTGAAGTGTTTAATTAAAACCAACATAACAATGCCCTAGTAAGGTAATGTTTACATAGCCAAAGAATGCATAACCATTTGGTCAAAATAAATACTTCCTAAAATCTTATAGGTAATGATAGAAGCAGAACAAAATAAATAGTACCTGAAGTAGCTCAAAACAGTTAGGAATTTCAATAGAATATTGACCTTGTTTGACAAACAGTGGATTGCATTAGCTGTTAGCTGATAGTTAATTCTATCAGCTGATTTGACCAACGGATAACATCATCTGTTTATTAAAAATGTTTGGTAAAATTAGCTATTTAGTATTAACTGTTGATGTTTAAAATGACTTATAAGTACATGATTTTAAAAAAAGATATAAATATCATATTTCTTAGTATTTCGTTGAATATTCTTATAAGAATTTAGATTAAGATATTTAATTTTACAAAAATTAAGTTTATAACTTTAATAAAAACATAATAATAGTAGTAGTAGTAATAATAATAATAATAATCTAATGTTAAATTCTCTATTAATATGAATAACGCAGCGAGCTACATTATATTGATATTTTTTCATATAATATGTATGAACTTTATTATTTAATAAATTAAAAATATCTATAATTATAGTATGACACAAATACAATATATAGTAGTTATATACTAAAAATATTAATTTGATACGACTCTTTATGTTCAAAAACTTAATATTATGGTATTTTTAACTGTAAACCAATATTATAAAATTAAATAAATATTAAAAAGTTTAATTAACCTCTTTATTATATTCTTCCAATCTTCACGAAATAATTGTACAATAAAAAAAGCCAACTTTGAAAACACACAGAGCAAAAGTAGAGAGTAAAATAGAGGACAATATTGTCATTAAGAGGAGCTTTTAGAAATCAGTATTTGATGAATGACTTATTAGTTAGTTTATTTAACCTTAATAAGTTGATTTCTAAAAGTTACCTTTTATTTTAAAATATAAAAATAAAGTCACGTTAGTATTATCTTGACTTTTAACTGGCGAAGTATTAACCTCGTTAAAATTTTAATTTATTTGAAGTTTGTTTT
The DNA here is from genome assembly GCA_026546855.1 of Erythroxylum incrassatum. NCBI lineage: Eukaryota > Viridiplantae > Streptophyta > Magnoliopsida > Malpighiales > Erythroxylaceae > Erythroxylum > Erythroxylum incrassatum. The sequence goes on along the minus strand of JANVCL010000005.1, from coordinate 6,959,308 downwards.
AAACGGTTTTGCAAACAACGAGTTTAATTTAAACATTTTAAAATGCTAGAATTCAAATTGTGTTTTGTTGCAAATGTAGCGGTTTAAAATAAACTTTCATCATTAAGAATCTCTTGCACAAACAGTCACATAACCTTTAGAAGAAAACAGGAAAAGGATCCGGTGGCATTCCTATGTATAATAATCTATAGCAAGTTAATGTTTAATTGGTATATAAGTAGTAGCTCAATTCATTTATGCCCGTTTTTGCATGTCATCCTGTGCTCCTTTTCATCCATCCATTTATTAAATATTACACAAAAAGAGAACAATCATTTTATACCTTGGATGGATAGATAGAGAGGGATACAAGATGACACGCAAAAATGAAAAAAGCCACCCTGAGTTCTATAAGTAGTGCTTACACAACTCTCGACATGC